>CM077095.1:15878227-16034760 GCA_039513925.1 Platanthera zijinensis
GACTTTTGTCTTCCTCGTCCCTAGCTTTCTTCTTGGTAGAGTTGAGAGAACTCTCCAAGGTACCCAACTCTCATTGGTAAGGGAGGGGAAGTGTTCTTGTGACCTTCCGGGTGTGTGGTAGGACCTCCACGCTAGAGCCGAGGGTCTGTTCCTAGTTTCCCAAGTCTTCGGTCCGTGACGTTCTTCCGAGTGTAGTAGGTGTGAGGTCACCCCTTCCCCAAGGGTCGAACTCCATAGAGACCAAGTTTTTGGTTTCAACAGTGCAATCTAAAGATATAAGAAGGATGAGTTGGAGAGATAAAACTTGGTGGTTGCTCCATATACACTTCCTCTTTTAATTCTCCATTTAGGAAGGCACTCTTTACATCCATCTAGTTGACTTTGAATCTTTATAGGCTGCATAGGCTAAGAAAATCCTTATAGCCTCAAGTCTTGCCACTAGAGCAAAGGTCTAATCATAATCTATTCCTTCCTTCTGTGAATAGACTTGAGCTACTAGCCTTGCTTTGTTCCTTATAATATTTCCTTCAGCATCCAGTTTGTTTCTGAAGACCCATTTGGTTCCAATGAATGGATAGTCTTTGGGTCTAAGAACCAAATCCCAAACTTTGTACCTCTCAAACTGATTGAGCTCCTCTTACATTATAATGATCCAGTGGGGATCTTGCTCTGTAACTTTGATGGAGTGGGGCTCAAGTTGAGAAATGAAACAAGCATGCATCAAATCTTGGTTGAGTTGATGCCTTGTTTACACACCAACTGATATGTCCAATCACTTGAGATACAGGATGATCTCTAAGTATGACAAGATCAGTTGGAGGAGTTGGTTGAGTAACAGCTTGTGAAATTAATTCCTCTTGTGGAATTATATTAGCTATTGGAGGAAGTTCAACCACTTTCAAAATTTCTTCATCACTTTCTTCTTCAAATTGTGGAGAAGGATGTGATGGAAACTCTTGGGTGAGGTTTAGATCATCCAATTTCTCACACAGCTGAGGTACCTGCAAAATGTTATTGGTAGAAACTTCTTTCTCCTTATAAAACATGTTAGCCTCATCAAATGTAACATGAACATATTCCTCAATTTTCAAAGTGGATTTGTTAAACACCTTATAAGCTTTGTTGACTTGGGAATATCCTAGAAAAATTCCCTCTGTAGCTTTTGCTTCAAACTTTATAGTGTATTTCTTGTCATTATTGTGAATTTAACATAGGCATCCAAATACTTTAAAATAGGCAATTTTAGGTTTCTTCCCTTTAATTAACTCATAAGGAGTCTTATTCTTAAGCTTGTGTATCAGACTTCTTTTCAGTATATAGTTTGTTGTGCTCACAGCCTCTGCCCCAAAAAGATAGGGGCATGTAAGCATCTGCAAGTAATGTGCCTGCAGATTCAATTAGGGTTCTATTTTTCCTTTCAGCAACCCCATTTAGTTGAGGAGTTCTAGGAGCTGAGAAGCAGTGTTTGATACCTTCCTTCTCACAGAACTCTTGCATAAGAAGAGACTCAAACTCAGTACCATGATCACTTCTAATCAATGCAACTGGAGTAGAGTACTCAATCTATATGTTCTTGATAAAATCTGTAAGAACCTTGAAGTTATCTGATATAGATCTCAGAATGAACACCCAAGTGAATCTAGAGAAGTCATCAACAATCACCAAAGTATAAGATTTCCCTCCTAGGCTTTGTACAGCAATCGGGCCAAAAAGATTCATATGTAGCAAGTATAATATCCTAGGTGAGTCACTTTTATTTACATATTTAAAGCTATTTTTAGTTTGCTTGCCTAACTGATAAGCTTTGCAGAGGCCTTCCTTCTTATAGGAGCCAGAAGATAATCCTCTAACAAGGTTGTCCCTAGATAACTTAGCAATATTTTTAAGATTTACCTATTCTAATCTCTTATGCCAAAATTCATTTTGATTGCTAACCTGATTAAATAAACAAAGTTCTAAACTAGCTGATTGAATATTTATTGCATATATATTGCTTTGTCTAAGTCCAGTTAAAACAGGTTTGTTTTCTTTACAAGAAATAATACAGGAAGATGAGTTAAATTATACCTGATAACCTTCATCACATAATTGACTTATGGATATTAGGTTATGATTTAAGCCACTCACATAGGAAACTTTCCTGAAGGTGACTGCTCCAACTTTAACATCTCTATAGCATTTAGTTTGGCCACAGTTGGTGTCATTAAAGATCACCTTTGGACTTAGCTTGGACTTGTAGTTTATTAGATTGTCCTTACAGCCAGTCATATGCTTTGAGCATCCACTGTCCAGATACCATTGTTGATTAAAGACTGGACAATCCTTCACCTGCATAGAAAGGAATTAAGTGTTCTTGACCCAGGTTACCTTGGGTCCTTGTTTCTTTTTATAAGAAAAACTGGAAATAGCAGAAAATTCTGGTTTATTTTTATATCCTAAGGGATGATATCTTCTAGGTGGTATTTCCCATTGAGTAAAAGTGTTAACAAAATCTTTTGGATGATTAAATGTTTTGGAATAATTAAAGTTTTTGTTAGGCTGAACTGGGATCTATGAATTTTGATAAGTTCGTCAACCTAAGGTCGACGAATAGGGATGAGTTTGTCAAACTCTGTTTAGAGAATGGAAATATTCATTATTTGAGCCCCAAAATCGTCAACCTCGGCTAAAAGAACCATATTGGTTTCGTCGATTGCAGTTCAAAAAATAATTATAATAAAAATCTGCGTTCGGAGTTCGTCGACTTGCATTCGACGAACTGTACACTTTTCGTCGATCTGAGTTCGACGAAATCTGATGAACATTATTATAATTAATGTTTTTCTTATTCTTTTTCTTCTTATTTATAGATTTTTGAGAGACATTTGGTTGAGTAGTTTCTTCTATTTTCTTTTTGCCGTTTTTAGAGATAAATTTAATTGGTGTTGAAAGAATATTTTTCTTTAATATGGGGGGTAAGCTTGATGAAGCACCTAAGCCCAGCTTGCCATTTAATTTGGCTTTGACTGTGCTTGTGATGTCCATCAGCTTAATGCTTCTCCCATTGAGAGATTCCTCAAGTTATTTTGCCTCACATAATTCAGTTTTTAGTGAAATAATTTGTTCATTAGCTAAGTTTAAATCATTTTTCAGGTTTATATTTTCAACAAATAGGTTATCAAATTCAAGCGGTCTATCTCTAAGAATTTTTATTTCCTTCTCTGACTTGATTAAATCATTGCACAAGGATTTAAATTCAATTTTAAAATCTTCTGAATTGAAATCAAATGAAGAGATTACCTGATCTTCTTCAAATTCAGATTCCTCTTCCGATTCTTCAGCTTGTTCCTCTGATGCTCGAGGAATTAATATCCATAAGTCAAACTTCCCTTGACTTTGCCTCCTCTTCATCTTCACTAGAGCTGGAAGATGTGGATTCTTCATCTGTGTCACTCCAGGTCTCAGCAATGAAGCCTTTCTACTTTCTCTTACGTTTGTTGGAGGAGTGCTTGCTAGTGTGCTTGCTTGATTGTCTCTTATTCTCCTTTTTTTCTTTTGTCTTTCTTCTGTGCCTCTGGGCATTCAGGTAGAATGTGCCCAGATTTTCTGCATCCAAAACAAACAATCTCCTTGGTAGGAGTCTTATCATATCTTGGCTTGTCATCATTCTTGGATGACCTTTTTCTAAAGTCTTTCTTGGCTATTTTATAGAATCTTTTAGCAAACAAGATCATTAGTTCTTCATTAGCTTGAAGAACTTTTGATTCTTCTGTTGCTTTGAAAGCAATGTTGTGCTCCTTCCTTGAAGGTGTAGAAACCTTCTGTTCAGCAGCCTCCCTTGTCTTGATCAACTGTTCATTGGACTTGAGCTTGCCAAGGAGAGATTCTGTAGAAATCTCATTTAAACTTCTGGCCTCCTTAATTGTCCATATCCTGGAATCCCAAGTCCTGGGGAAGCACATTAAGATTTTGTTATTTATCTCAGTTAATGAGATGTCTTTATCCAGGGTTCTTAGTTCATTTATGATGACACATAGTCTATTATACACCTCAGCAATAGTATTTGATTCCTCCTTGAAATTCTCATATTGTGATATGAGGAGGGATCTACTGTCTTTTATTTCATCTGCTGATCCAGCAACTATTTGGTTCAGTGAGTCCCAAATGGCCTTTGTAGAGGTGCACTTAGCCACCTTCTGAAAGATGTCATCTGACATTGTCTGTGCCAGAATATTCATTTCTTTAGCATTAGCAAACTTTTCTACGATCCTAAACTGAAGAAGTCATTCAACAATGGTTCGAGCCGTTTGGGCTCACAAATGCCCCATCAGCTTTCATGAGCTTGATGAACAAAGTGTTCGGGCCATATCTAGATGTATTCGTCATTATTTTCATCGATGATATCTTGCTCTACTCCAAGATAGAGGAAGAACATGCCGGGTATCTGGCCTTAGTACTGAAGAAGTTAAAAGACCACGCCCTGTTCTCCAAGTTCAGCAAGTGTGAATTATTGCTTAAGGAGGTTTATTTCTTGGGTCATGTGATCAGTGGGGCTGGGCTAGCTATAGATCTGGCCAAAGTGCGTGCCGTGAAGGAGTGGTCGCCTTTGAAGTCAGCGGCCGACGTACGGAGTTTCCTTGGACTTTCCGGGTACTACAGCAAGTTCGTAAAGGGATTCTCAAAGGTTGCTCTTCCTCTTAATTCTTAATAAAGAAATGTGTGTCGTATGATTGGACACCCCAATATGAACCTGCATTCCAAGAATTAAAGGACAGACTTACATCCACACCCATCCTAGCCCTTCCATCCGGGAAGGAAGGATTTCAAGTTTACACGGACACATCATATCAAGGAATGGGAGCGGTATTGATGTAGTACAGACATGTGATCACATATGCTTCAAGACAACTGAAGAAGCATGAAATCAATTATCCAGAAAATGATTTGGAGTTGGGAGCAGTAGTATTGGCCTTGAAGATTTGGAGGCACTACCTATACGGCGTAGACTGTGAGATCTTCTCGGATCATAAGAACTTAAAGTACATCCATACCCATAAGGAATTGAATCTAATACAGCGGCGATGGTTGGAGTTTTTGTGGGATTATGAATACACCCTGCACTACCACCCCGGAAAAGTAAATTCTGTAGCTGATGCTTTGAGCAGGAAGGTACCGGAAACAAGCCCCGAGTCCTGGTTGATGCATATGGAGTTAGCTCGGATGCTTGAGGAGATGGAGATCACTTTGGTGTATAAGGATCAACTGGATGGGTATACAGAGTACTTGACCATGATGAGCATAGTGTGCAATGTTCGAGACCGGATCCGAGCAGAGTAAGGAAGGGATGAGGCTCTGGCCTCGAAAATAAAGTCAATTGAAGATGGGACAACCAACGAGTACTCTCTAAAGGACGGCCTTGTTCATTTCCATGGCCGGCTTTACATTTCCAAGGGTGGTAAAATTTGGGAAGATATCTTGAGAGAGGCACACTGCTCTCAGTATTCTGTGCATCCTGGAATTGCTAAGATGTACACCAACTTGCGGAAGACCATGTGTTGGCCGGGAATGAAGAAAGACGTCAGATATTTTGTTATGCATTGTGAGGCTTGTCAAAGGGTGAAGGCAGAATGTAGGAGCCCCAGTGGATTGTTGCAGTCATTGCCCATCCCCTAGTGGAAGTTCGAGGATGTCTCCTTGGACTTCATCCACGATTTGCCTCGCTCTCGCTCAGGGAATGATTTGGTATGGGTATTCATTGATCGCTTGACGAAGGTAGCCCGGTTCATACCTATGAGGAAAGAAGCACACGTGGATGTTTTGGTATGCTTTTTTGTGGAATAATTCGTACGATATCATGGCGTACCAAAGACAATCATTTCTGACTGGGATGGTCGGTTTACCTCTAGGGAATGGAAGGCTGTGCATGCATATTTTGTTCATGCCTTACCTTCAGCACAACATTTCACCCTCAGACCGACGGGCAATCTGAAAGGACTATCCGGACATTGGAATACTTATTGAGGTTATGTGTGTTGGATAGAGGAGAGCCATGGAAAAGGCTCCTACCCTTGGTAGAATTCTCATACAACAACAACCATCAAGCTAGCATCGGGATGATGCCCCATGAAGCCCTTTACGGAAGAAGGTGTAGAACACCCTTGTCTTTGGTGCTGGATGAAGATCCAAAGTCTTTGGGAGTTGAATACATAGATGATACTGATGCGGCTGTGAGACTAATACGGGACCGCATGCTCAAGGCTCAAAGTTGCCAAGCAAAATACTATGATACAAAGCATCGGATGGTGGACTTTCAAGTGGGCGACAAGGTATTTTTAAAGATCAGGCCGATGCATGGAGTATCTCGGGTACGTGGTGCAAAGAATTTCAGCCTAAGGTACGTTGGGCCTTACGTCATATTGGAAAGGATTGGCTCATTGGCATATCGGTTGGAGTTACCACCGGAGCTAGAGAATCTTCATGACGTGTTCCATGTTTCGTCACTCAAAAAGGCATTGTTGTGGCCCGAATAATATGTCTCAACCACTGACGGAATAGTTGTGACTGAGAGGTCGGTACGACTTGAGCCTGTGCGGATAGTGGACAACAAAACGAGGACCTTGCGCCGCAAAAGTGTTCCTCTAATGAAAGTGTTGTGTTCCAATCATGTGAAAGAGGAGTGTATGTGGGAGCCGTTAGACTTGATGTAAAAGCGCTACCCAGAGCTATTCCATCAAGGTAACCTTTAAAAGCATATTTTATTTTATGTCATGTCATGTCAATTTTATGTTTTTTCTCCCCATAGCCTAAACCTGATTTCGGGGATGAAATCTTTTATTTTGTTTATAGGATTTGTAACGTCCCGATTCGCCATAGGCCCCTTGTACGTGCTTTTGAGTCAGGAGAGCTGATTTAGGCTGAGAGAGTGCAGGCGATCAGGCGTGCACTCGTGGGGAAAAAAGTGAAGTTGGCCCTATGAAGGACACAGGTAGAGACATTGGTGTGTCCCTACCCGTGTGTCGTGGCTTTGAGTGTCATGGCTTTGAGTGATAAGAAAATGGTGTTGAGTGGCTTGACCCGAGAAGGACACGGGTAGAGACACGGGTGTGTCCCTACCCGTGTGTCGTGGCTTTGAGTGTCATGGCTTTGAGTGATAAGAAAATGGCGTTGAGTGGCTTGACCCGAGAAGGATACGGGTAGAGACACGGGCGTGTCCCTACCCGTATGTCGTGGCATTGAGTGGCATGGCGTTGAGTGTCTGTTTTGGGCATGAAACGGGTAGAAACACGGGTGTGTCCCTACCCATGTGTCGTGGCATTGAGTGGCATGGAGTTGAGTGGCATGGCGTTGAGAGTTAAGCAATCATTACCCCGAGAAGGACACGGATAGAGACACGGGTGTGTCCCTACCCGTGTGCGTCAAGTCAAGCTTGACGAAATATGTCCAGAGCAGGACACGAGTATAGACATAAGCAGAACCACAGCTGTGTCACCTTGACACAGGTACATACACGGGCGTGTCAATACCCATTTATGTGCACGAAGCGGTAGTCGAACCGTTGATGTTGTTTTGCCCAAGCAGGACACGGGTAAGGACACGGGCGTGTCCCTACCCGTGTCACCTCTGAATAAAAATGGCAAAATGAAACCCTAGCCGTTTTCATTCTCTTCCAAGCCATATCTTCTGTAGAAACTTCTAGAGGAGGGAAGAACTGCATGAGACAATCAAACTCAGAGAGGAATCGTCATCGTCGCCAAGGAAAAATGGATGCCGATGAGAAGAATGACAAGATCCATGGCCGGAAATGGTGGAACTGCTGGAAATGAGGTGAGCTTCCTCCCCTCTCCCTTGGTGCTAGATCCATAGTTATTCTTAGGCGAGACATCGACTCAAATGAGTCTTGATGTGTGAGGTGAAGGTTTCTAGGAGGGCCATGCTAGAACTTGTGTTCTAATGGTTAGTCATCTTCAACCTCCCCTTCCTTCAAAGTGATGATGGGGGTGGTTTCATGAAGAGGAATGGCCTTAATAGGGAGAATGAGGGTGGATAATCTTCTGGTTGTGATATGAGAGAATCATCTTGAGAAGGAAGACGAACCGATGCCGTTCATTTTGCCTCAAGATGCGTGCAAAAATTTGTGTTCTACATGCAACGACCTTCTTGGCTCTCTTCAGTCACCCTTAGGATTACCTTCCCAACGAGTGGTTACACGCCTTCAGGTGAAGTCTGAATCCATGGTAATGTCTGATTGAAGTAGAGGGCTGCCAGACCAAGCGTACAGAAATTGTATCCTGTACGCAACAAGCTTTGGAGCCAATTTAATGTATGACACAGTCTGATCTGGGTTAGAGACTGAACATAAAAGTTGTAGCCCATGGAAATACCATTCAATCGAGGGGTTACTCGCACTTACCGAATTCTTGTAGCCACGGGAATCTCTGGTCGAAGTTGCTGCCCAGCAGGTGTTCTACACCTTAAATTCCTGGGTAAGTGTAAAGTTGGGTTTGGACTCGGAAGAGGTTTTGTAACAATCCGACGTTAAGTTATAGGCGAATCATGATATGCCTAATTGTGATAATTCAACGCATGATGAAATTACTGGATAGACCCCACGTAAAGAAATGGTGAAATGGTGTGTTGTTGAATGAAATGACTTGGTGGGGGTTAATGAACGAAGGGTAATTAGTCATTTAATAACAAGAATTACTAGAGCTTAAGTAATTATTTGGTGATGGTTGTATGAACATGTGAGGTGTTAAATAGATGGTTAACTCATGTGTATACAAATGGTTGATCTTGGTGATGTTAAAGTTATGTGACCATAGCATTAACGAAATCATGGTCTTGAGGCTTTTCATATAAGAGAGTCTAAAATGGTCCATTGTATATGGTGGTTCGCTACCTTTGTTTATGGTAAACCCCTGAGGTGCCTTGGGAACTAGATTGTAAAAAGGGTGAGTGCGGATATCTGATCGCACTGGTTGGTAATGTTGGGAAGAATCATAAATGGACGGTTGGGCTTGGTTCTCGGTGTTCATGTCCCGAGGCTCCTTCCATGCCAAGTGGTCGATTGGGCTTGGTCCTCATACTCGTTTCTGAGGTTCCTTCTGTATCATGATGTGGATATAATGCATGTGGTGTGAGTCGACACGCGGTGTCGTAATCCCGGGTTAAGGATAGTGTTGCAAGCCTACGGGTTCACCAATCGTCACACTGATGGGAGTTGATAGCTAGACCTTGGGCGGTTGGGCTTGGTCTCGGTATTCACGTCCCGAGCCTCCTTCCGTGCTAAGTGAACGGTTGGGCTTGGTCCTCGTGCCCATTTTTAAGGCTCCTTCCGTATCACTCCTTAGGCTAGGATCTCGGTACACATCTACCCGAGACACTCGCTGAGCCGTAGTACGTATGTGAGCTCCGATATTGTGTTCTTAGCGTTGAGGCATACGAATGCCTAGGCCAAGTAGTGTGGAGACCAGCCGAGTAGTAGAGATACCCGCTCTACTCTCATCGTCCGACCACGACGGTTGACGCTTGAGAGGTTAGCTACCTGCTCGAAAAATTGGGAACTACAAGTTTGTTTCGACATAGAATTTGCATGTGCGTGATCATGGGTGAGTCATTGCATTGCATACATGTCATTACAATTCATTGGATACACAAGATCCTCATCGTATAAGTTTGTACGAGCACTCCTATATGATGAGTTACTTACTGCAAAACGATCCTCAACTTATATGTTTGTATGGGCATTCATATAAGTTGAGTTATTTACTGTTATAACATTATACTCTCATGCTGTTGTAGATGGTAGAGTTGTTAGAATAAGTGGTTGCTCATTTATTACACTGTTTTATTTACATTGAGTTAATCAGATTATACCACCTGCTTGTACCTATGTTTCATATATATTGTACCTTGTTCCTTTCTCCGCCCGATGCCGAGGAGTTGTCGGGGGAGCAGATGTGAAGCCACTTTGCCTTTATGACTAACGGTTGTTACGTCTTCCTTTTTAGGAGGAAACCCTGCGGGTGGAGCAACAGATTATGCAGCCGGACAGCCAAGCCAGGACGACGGGGCCTGATGGGATGGTACCGTCGCTACCGTTAGTTATTGATGTGAGTGTGAGAGGTTTTTGTTGTACCTGAAAGTGAGGAAAAGATCTACCTTAACTCTAGAGGGGGGGGGAATAGAGTATTTTAAAATAATTCACAATTAAAATAGTATAGCAGTGGAGGACTTAAATTTATGTATATGTGTAAGGTGCTTGCAGTGAAGTAAAAACTAAAGCAAGAAATAAAGAATCACACAGCACACAGCAAAGACAAACACACACCAACCAGATGACATAAGGATCTATAGTGGTTCCCCAACAACCTGGGTACATCCACTCTTCTACCACCCTAGGTAGGAATCCACTGCAGGAATAGTTGATCAGGTGTCCTGGGCACCAATGAGCTTTTGATAAGGTGCTCAAAAACCAAAACTAGATTTTTTTTGATAAGGTGTCTTGCCACCACTGAGTTTTGACAAGATCTCAGAAACCAGTCTCAGAACTTTTGAAGGGAGTTTTGATAAACCCTTTTACAGGAGGGAAAGGAAAAAAGAAAGAAAGAGTTGAGTTGTTCTTCTCTGTCAACAGTCTGAGATAAGACAAGTGGAAGATGATGTTAAAGCTCCCCCTGAGATCTTTAAAGGTTCAGGAAGGAGAGCTTTGCTAGGGTGATAGGTCTTCAGGTGCTTCAGATCTCCAGCAAAAGATGATTTCAGCAGATGCTGAAATGTGTGATGTCTGGAGTCCTTGATGTTGAAGCTTTTGAACACTTGAAGATTTGGAGGAGTTGAGTAACAGAAGATCTCCTCTACAGCAGAATTTTCTTATGTTCTTGAAGATTCAGTAGATTTGAAAATCACAGAAGATGAACTGTTGATCAGAGAAGTTGTATTGTTCAATCTTCTGTATTGCAATCTAATACTTCTGTATCTCTTTTTATTCTCTGTATACTCTATTATCTCTATATATTGTATCTTGTGTATTGTGTGTATTGTTGTTATCTCTACTCTCTTCTGCAGGAGTATATCAAAAATCTTACTTAGATGGTCGTTATTCAGTCATAAATGGCTTCCATAATTGACAACTGTATCTGGGGAAAGTCCTAAGAAATATTCCATTTAGTCCTTCCTTGAAACTTGCATCAGATTGCTTGAAACGGCTAGAGAATCCTTTGTAATAATTGCAAAAAATAACTCTAGAATAATATGAATGAATTCCATAACTGTTCTTGAATTTTAATTCTGAAAGCGTCGATCTCTCACAGAAATCGTCGATCCGAGCTCTACGATCGTTAAGCTGAGCTCAGAGATTGGATTTTCACAGCAGAAAGAAAACGTCAAACTGAGCTCTACGATCGTCGAACTGAGCTCAGCGACTTGGAGAATAACTGATGACAGATCGTCGATCTGAGCTCGAAGATCGTCGACCGGAGTTCGACGACATACAGAGTTGAGCTCAGAGAACGTCGAATGGAGTTCGACGTTTCGTCAAACTGAGCTCGAAGAAAATTGTCTTGTCTCAGTACTTAGTCCTGATCTCTGAGTGGTCCTGGGGGCAGCTCCAAACCTAAGTTCTAAGCCCTAGACCCATTCTAATTTGACCTTTTCAACTATACAACTAGGTCAAACAATTTTCTTAATAACATAGTGATCCTTGCCCAAATTAGTAATAGGGTGTTCCAACAATCTCCCCCTATTTGGGTTAGGATTACTATTTACATGACATAATCAGGAAATACAGAATCATACATACAGAAATAGAAAAACTAAACTAACAATGCAGAAAAGATAATCAAAGCAGCATTGCAGAACTCAAAAGGAAATCAG
Organism: Platanthera zijinensis; assembly: GCA_039513925.1. Lineage (NCBI taxonomy): Eukaryota > Viridiplantae > Streptophyta > Magnoliopsida > Asparagales > Orchidaceae > Platanthera > Platanthera zijinensis. The sequence goes on from CM077095.1 coordinate 15,890,081, forward strand.
CAAATGTTCAAATATAGATGTACTATCTGCTTACAGAATTCATTTCCTTTCACTGTCTTTCTTAAATAAAATCTCCCTATTGGGATTGAGAGCAACTTTTTTTGATCTTCTATCATCTTCTGCACCTAAGGAGGTTTGGGATCTGGGCCTTGGAACTACAGCCTCAGGATACAGTTTCATGTAATCTTCTGGATCAAAGAAATTTCTTGAAGCATATCTCTCTAGTTCTATCTTTCTTTATTCTGAAAGTGTAGTGATGTTAGAAGTATCTTTCCCTTATTCTCTGGCCTTTTTCAACTGATCTAGAGCAGTAAGCTCTTTCATCCTGGCAGTCCATGATACTGGATTGTTTTCTGGATCCTCAAAAGGAATTGAAGGTTCATATCTATTTATAGTTTCTGAAGTAGTAGATGTTCTTGTAACAACAGTATCTCTGAGTTTGTAAGGAAAAGGACCTTGAGTTGAATCCATATGCCCTTGTCCTTCCCTTTGCTGTCTGGAATAGGTTCTATATTCTCTCTGACTTCCTCTGTGTTATCCTCTTCTTGAATGATAACCTTTTTGATACTGTCCTCTGGGCTGATATCTTTGAGAGGGTTGAGAGGAACTTTGCTTTGAATCTGAAGATTGAAATGCATAGCCTCCACCAGATCCTGAATCTGGAGGAGGAGGAGGAGGAGGTTGATACTGAGAGGATCCTTTCTCATACTTGTCCAGTTTCCTTTTCTTCTTCATAGCCTTTAACTGATTTTTGGAATATTGCATCCAGGGCTCTGTAATCTGGCAGTCATGCAGAATATAATATGGTATGTCATTTGCATCTTTGGCCTTGGCAGGAGGAACTCTCATCATAGCTTTGCTTCTATCTTTCCTCTTTTTGGCAATGGTGCCAGCAGAGTCATCAGATTCAGTATTGAATTTATCACTGTCAAAGCTCTGTGGTCTGTCATAAAGATCGTCAATTCTTTTTATGTACTCCTCTTGAAGTTTGGATTTCTCAGAATTAGCAGGAGCAGGAGGTGTTGGAACAGCAGCAGGAATCTCAGCAGGAGCAGTTGGAATAACAGACACTTGTGGAGCAGTTGCATCAATAGGATTCTCAAAAACTTGTTCTTCCAGATAACTTGCCAGTTCTTCAGCAACAGTAGTATTAGCAGACAACATCTCAATATTAGTAGATTCAACAGAAATATCAGCAGCAGTAGCAGCACTAACAGTAGCAACAGCTTCCTCAGCCTTAAGATAATTGACATAAGATATGATCAGGCTGGGATCACATACAAAAATAGGCACAATGGCCTTAGTGAGGTCTTCAACTCCCTGAGTTGATAAGCTTCTTCTGTAAAGAATATCAAACTCAAACAACAGTGACCTAAGGTCTACTGTAATCACTAGTACTGGAGCAGCAGTAGGGATGATTGGCCGCAGTAGATCACTTGGAGCAGCACTTGGAGCAGGCAGTTCCTCAGCTTCATAAGGCATCTCCCCCTGCCTTGATTCAGTCATGACTTGATCAAGGCACTCCATAGAAGTAATTGCCTGAGGAGAGGAAAAAGATGTTAGCCTATCAGATAGCTCCTTTATTGATTGCAGGAGTGGAGCCATGGTGGTCTCCAACAGGTCTACTAGCTTGGGGGCTAGTATCCCATATAGCCTATCTGCTAAAGCTGATAAATCCACATGCTAAAGTGGGACTTGAGTAGAGGAGGAGGATGGAATTGCTTGAACTGATTGTGAATGGCTGCAGTTGATTCTGTGGTGGATGGGAGAATTGATGGTTGAGAGATAGGGATGGTGGAGATGGATGGAGTGAAGTATGGTTGGGAGAGTATATCATGAAGAAGTTGTTGGTAGGAGGAGGTAGAGGGAAGCTCAGGAGGAGAGGAAGGGGAATCATCCATGAAGGAATCTTCCAATATGTTGAAAGATGGTCTGTCATGAGGTGGATAGTAGAAAAGTGAATGGAATGGTTCTGAGGTGGCTGAAGGTGAAAGAGGTGATGAGATGGTAATGGGGGAAGAAATGGTTATGGTTGTGGAGATTGTTGTGGTTGATGTGGAGGTGGAGGTAGAAACAAGAGGTGGAGAAGGAGGAGCAGAGGTGGAGGCAGGCAGTTCTTCCATGAGGGCTGGAGCCTGAGGGGAAGTGACTACAGGAGTCCTTGTGCCTGAAGCTATAGTAGTCCTGGCAGGTTTGATGATCTGTCTGTCCCATTTCCCAAATAGGGCACAGGTTAAACTTTTAGATGCATTAATGTGCATCCCATTGGAAACCAGCAGCTCTGGGCACCTGGAGTGCAGGAAAACCCCTAAAATCCTCCCAAAATTGACAAAACTTTTATTAATTTTCTTCTTGATCAAATCAAAGAAGATTGTTCCCCAATTCAGATGTTTCTTGTCCACTATGGCTCCCATCAGACAGAACTGATACCTGGATATGGTATCATGTACTGAGTGCTTAGCCAGCAGCACTTTCCCCACAACATCAGCCAAAAATCGAAATTTAATGGATAGATTCTTTTTCAATAACTTATTAGGGTTTGCAGCAGAGTGACCCATTCTATCCAACATAGAATCAAATTCTTCTCCAGACATATCAGTGGAATCATCTCCAGTACTTAAATTGAATACCTCAGTCAGAAGGGTAGGGGACAATTGTACCTGAATCCCGTTGATAGTACCGACTATGTATTCTCATCCAGATTGTTTGCAGTAAATACCCATTCCTTTATTTCGTCAGCCGCAATCTTCATTTTGGTCTACATAATATCCACTAGTTGTTGTTCCTTGAATAGTTCCAGGATATCCTTGAAGATTTGATCGCTGCTGTCAAATGAATCCATATAAATATCAAACCTGGTATCAAACTTCATCTTCACGAGAGCCGCAACATTCACCGCCATTGAAGACCTGCAAAAAAATTACAAAACACAACCAAGTGCAGTAGAGTTTGGAGGGAAATAAAGAAATTGCAGAGAGTATGAATGCGCAATCAAAGAACGGCGACAAAAAATGATTTTTATATTAGGGTTCGACGGCGGAAAGGAAGGATCGTTGAACTCCGTTCGACGATCTGGGTTTCTAATGGAATCTGAAGAGTCTTCAATAACGTCGATCTCCGTTCGACGATAATGGAGAGCGTCGAGCTCAGATCGACGATCAATGAATAGAAAGAATGATAGCTAAAAGCTAACAGACGGCGCTGAACTCCGGTCGACGCTATTTGGAAACATCAATCTCCGTTCGACGCTTTTTGGAAAAACGTCGAGCACAGTTCAGAGACAGAAAACAGCCTACAGACACTAAAAAATACCAATTTTTAGCCTAGTCTTGGTCTGTTTTTAGATTTACAAAATCTTAGGATTTATTTTAGGCTGCCTCCATCTAACATTCCTAACTGATTTAGGAAGAAGGTATGTTTCTTATCATCAAAAGGTTTGGTGAAAATATCTCCCCTTTGCAAATCAGTTGGGATATACTGAAGTTCAATTTTATTTTTCTCTACATTATCCCTTAGAAAGTGATGCCTAATCTCTATATGTTTTGTCCTACTATGGAGGACTAGATTTTGTGCTATGGTGATAGCACTAGTATTATCACAAAAGATTTTTGATCCTTCTAAGTTGTAGCCATAGTCTAGGAGCTGGTTTTGAATCCACAGAATCTGTGAGCAACAACTTCTTGCTGCCGTGTATTCAGCTTCAGCAGTTGAAGTGGACACTGATGTCTGTTTCTTACAGAACCAGGAGACAAGTCTGTCACCAAGGAACTGGAAAGTTCCACTGGTGCTTTTCCTGTCTACTCTACATCCAGCATAATCAGCATCCGAAAATCCAGTTATTTCAAATCCTGAGTCTTTTGGATACCAGAGTCTTAGATTTGGATAACTTTTCACATACCTAAGAATCCTCTTAACTAATGTTAGGTGTGACTCTCTAGGGCTTACTTAGAACCTAGAACATATACATGTAGCAAACATTATATCAGGTCTACTAGCTGTAAGGTACAATAGAGAGCCAAACATTGCTCTATATGTTGTCTGATCAACATGTTTACCATGTTCATCAGTATCTAATAAAGCATTGGTAGGCATAGGTGTTTTCATACAAGATGCTTCAGACATACCAAGTTTCTTAACCAATTCTTTTGCATACTTGGTTTAAGAAATAAATATGCCTTCAGCATGTTATTTGACTTGCAATCCTAGAAAGAAGGAAAGCTCACCCATGCTACTCATTTCAAATTTAGAGTGCATCAGGTTGGAAAACTTTTTGCACAAATTTGAATTAGTAAACCAAAGATAATATCATCTACATATATTTGTACTAGTAGGATATAGGACTTATGGGTTCTAATAAAAAGAGTTTGGTCTACTCTACCCCTTATAAAATCATTTTTTAAAAGAAAGTGTGCTAAGGTCTCATACCATGCTCTAGGAGCTTGCTTGAGACCATATAATGCTTTATGCAATTTGAAAACATGATCAGGATAAGTTGGAGAGATAAAACCTGGAGGTTGTCTAACATAGACTTCCTCTTTGATGTCTCCATTGAGAAATACACTCTTCAAATCCATTTGGTAGACCTTGAATCCTTTGTGAGCTGCATAGGCAAGGAATATTCTTATGGCCTCTAACCTTGCCACTGGTGCAAAGGTCTGGTCATAGTTTATCCCTTCTTCTTGAGAATAACCTTGAGCAACTAGCCTTGCCTTGTTCCTTACAATAACTCCTTGATCATCCAACTTGTTTCTGAACACCCACTTTGTTCCAATAATTGAGTGATCCTTAGGCCTTGACACTAGTTCCCGAACTTTGTTTCTCTCAAATTGATGTAGTTCCTCTTGCATAGCAATGATCCAGTGTGGATCTTGTTTTGCATCTTGAATGGATTGAGGCTCAACTTGAGATAGAAAGCAAGTAAGCATCAGGTTCTTGTTGACCTAATTTCTTGTTTGCACACCAGCTGAGATGTCTCCAATCACTTGGGAGATTGGGTGATCTCTTGTTGTTACTAAATTAATAGGAGGTGTTGATTGTTCACCAACCTGTGTTGTTGTTTCCTCTTGTGGAACAACAACTGGCTCTTCAAGATGGTTTTCTCCAAGATGTTGAACACCAAGATGTTGAGTATCCTCTTCATCTTCACTGATTTCAGCTCTTTGTTGGATAGGTGAATGTACTGAATCCTTTTCTACAATGTATTACCTGTCAAAATTTTCTGAAAGAGAATTTACCTGCAAGGTTTCTATGGTAGAAGTATACTTCTCCTTATAACACATGTTAGTCTCATCAAAAGATACATGAACAGATTCTTCAATTTTAAGAGAAGTTTTATTATAAACCCTATAAGCTTTACTGATCATGGAGTATCCCAGAAATACTCCTTCATCAGCTTTAGCTTGGAATTTTGCTAAATACTTCTTGTTATTATTGTGAATATAGCAAATACAGCCAAAATTTTTGAAATAGTCTACTTTAGGTTTCTTCCCTTTGAGCAATTCATAGGGAGGCTTGCACTTCAGTTTATGTATTAGACTTCTGTTCAACACATAGTTGGAGGTGTTCACTGCCTCAGCCCAAAAAGATAGAGGTAGGTGAGCATCTGTCAACAATGCAGTAGCAGATTCAATTAGGGTTCTATTTTTCCTTTCAGCTACCCCATTTTGTTGAGGAGTTCTAGGAGCTGAGAAAGTATGCCTGATCCCTTCACTCTGACAGAACTCTTGCATAAGAAGAGAATCAAACTCTGTCCCATGATCACTTCTGATAAGGGCAATGTGAGTATTGAACTCAATCTGTATGCATTTGAGAAAATCTGTCAGACATTTAAAGTTATCAGACTTCTTCCTCAGAAAGAATACCCAAGTGGATCTGGAGAAGTCATCTACAATCACTAAAGTGTAAGATTTCCCTCCTAAGCTTTGTACTGTAATGGGTCCAAAAAGATCCATGTGTAACAGATACAAAATCCTAGGTGAATCACTCTTATTAAGTGACTTAAAACTATTTTTAGTTTGTTTGCCTAATTGACAAGCCCTGCAGAGTCCTTCCTTCTTGTAGGGGCCAGAAGGCAGTCCTCTAACAAGGTTGTCCTTGGACAGCCTAGCAATGGTTCTAAGGTTTAAGTGTCCTAGTCTCTTATGCCATAAATCATTTGGTTTGCAGACTGAATTAAATAAGCAGATATCTATGTTGGTTGAAAGAAAATCTGCAAGATAAATGTTACCTTTCCTTTTACCTGTTAACACTGTTGTGTTATCCTCTGACTTGATCTGGCATAAGGATTTGTTGAATGTCACTTGATATCCTTCATCACAGAGTTGACTGATGCTGATTAGGTTGTGCTTCAGTCCTTCCACATAAGCCACCTTCTTGAATGTGACTGAGCCAATCTGAACAGCACCATATCTTTTTGTTTGACCAAAGTTTGAATTTCTAAAGATCACTTTGGGTCCAAGTTTGGCTTTGAAGGATGTGAGATTGTCCTTGCTCCCTGTCATGTGCTTTAATCACCCACTATCCAGATACCATTGTTTGTTCATTGTTGGATAGGTCTTCACCTGCACATAAACAATTTATATATTTTTGACCCAATTTACCTTGGGTCTAGGTTGATAGCCTTTAAATTCAGAAATGAAAGACATCCCTGGCTGACTCTTATATCCTTCAGGATGGTATCTCCTAGGAGGTATTATCCATTCAGTATAAGGGTTGAAGCTTTGGGATGAGGGACTTCTAGGATTGACTTGAGATTTACCTCTGAAAGAAGGTTCAAAGCTCTGAGCTCCGTTCGACGATCGTCGACCTGAGTTCGACGATCTTGGGTCAGATCGTCGAGCTCTGTTCGAAGATCGACTATACCAGAGTTCAGAGTTCATAAGTCGTCGATCTGAGTTCGACGATCCTGCCTTGGATCGCCAAACTCTATTCGACGATCGTCGAGCTCTGTTCGACGTTTTCTGTTGAACTTGATTTTACTTAGGTAAATCTGGATTCTTCCTAGCTACCTCTACAACACCCTTTCCTTTATCAGAAATAAATTTAATTGGGGTGGTTAATACTATAGGTTGGCTGGATGAAGCACCCAAGCCCAGTGTACTATTGAATCTTGGGTTCACTGTGCTTGTGATGTCCAACAGTCTGATGCTTCTCCCATTAAGGGATTCTTCAAACTTCTTTGCCTGGGATAACTCACTTTTTAGTGAAGCTATCTCCTCCCTACAGCATTCTAACTCCTCAGAGAGTTTGAGGTTGTCTGATTTTAAGGTGCTATGTTCAGACAATTGATTTATGAGAGAAATAATTTCTTTCTCAGACTTTAGCAAATCTAAACACAGTGCCTTAAATTCAGACCTAAAGTCCTCTGAGTCAAAGTCAAAGGAGTCTATTACCTGGTCTTCTTCAGTTTGAGTTTCAGATTCTGAGTCTGATCCTTATTCTGCATCAGAATTTTGCTGAGAGGCATTGATAGCCATCATGCAGAATTCCTTTTCTTTAGCATCATCCTCATCATCACTTGAGCTTGATGAGGCTTTTGATTCTTCTTCAGTATCACTCCAGCTTTCAGCTACAAACCCCTTCCTTGTATGTTTATTTTTGTTGGAGGAGGATTTATTGTTGTTGTTTCCCCTGGAGTCCTTGTCTTTTCTCCTATCTTTCAAGTCCTTCTTGTCCTTATTCTGATTTTCTGGATAGTCAGGCACAATATGGCCTGGTTTCCTGCATCCAAAACAGATTATTTCTTTATTATTTAATTTTTCATACCTTGGCTTCTCATGCCCTCTAGATGACCTCTTTCTGAAGTCTTTCCTGGCCATCTTATAGAATCTTTTGGCCAGCAAACTCATCAATTCTTCATTCCCTTTGACCTTGTCTTCAGGCATCTCTTCTATGGCTTTGAAAGCAATGGTCTTCTCCTTTTTGATGACTGGAGAAACAGTCTTTTGCTCTTCTTCCCTATTATTGATGAGCAGCTCATAAGACTTGAGCTTGCCCAAAAGAGCTTTAGTAGTAATCTAAGTTAGGCTTTTGGCATCCTTGATTGGCCAGATCCTTGAGTTCCAAGTGCTAGGGAAGCACATTAGGATCTTGTCATTTATTTCAGTTAGTGTGATCTCCTTATCCAATGTTTTCAACTCACTGACTATCAGACTGAGCCTGTTGTACATATCTGCAACTGACTCAGCTTCTCCTTTCTTGAAATTCTCATATTGAGATATGAGATGGGATCTCCTGTCCTTCCTTTCATCAGTAGATCCTGAGATAATTTCAGATAACTTGTCCCATATATCTTTTGCTGAACTGCATTCAGACACTTTTTGGAATATCTCATCAGACATGGTCTGAGCAAGAATATTCATAGCCTTTGCATCTGCAACTTTCCATTTCTTTATTTTTGTATCTGTTCCTGAAGGAGGTGGAACAGCACTTGTACTTGTGATCACTGGGGGTCTTAGACAAACTGTCAAAACAGAATTAAAAATGTCCTCATCAATAGAATTCATGTAAAGCTTAATCCTTGCCTTCCAAAGTGCAAACTTAGAGAGGTTGCACACTGGAGGTCTGGTGCTAGCATAATCTTTGTTCTGTGCCATGGTTTTGTTTGAAAATAAATATAATACAAAAAATAATAACTATCCTCTATAGAAGGTTTATCTTATCAAGGATCTTTTGGTTCAGGTGTTAGCCTGTTCAACCAATCTGTTGAAGATTAAGATGTTGAATAGCCAACCTCCCTCTAATACCAATTGAAAGTGAGGAAAAGATCTACCTTAACTCTAGAGGGGGGGGGGTGAATAGAGTATTTAAAAATAATTCACAATTAAAATAGTACAGCAGTGGAAGACTTAAATTTATGTATATGTGTAAGGTTCTTGCAGTGAAGTAAAAACTAAAGCAAGAAATAAAGAATAACACAGCACACAGCAAAGACAAACACACAGCAACCAGATGACACAAGGATCTATAGTAGTTCCCCAACAACCTGGGTACATCCACTCTTCTACCACCCTACGTAGGAATCAACTGCAGGAATAGTTGATCAGGTGTCCTAGGCACCAATGAGCTTTTGATAAGGTGCTCAAAAACCAAAACTAGATTTTTTTGATAAGGTGTCTTGCCACCACTGAGTTTTGACAAAGTCTCAGAAACCAGTCTCAGAACTTGTGAAGGGAGTTTTGATAAACTCTTCTACAGGAGGGAAAGGAAAAAGAAAGAAAGAGTTGAGTTGTTCTTCTCTATTAACAGTCTGAGATAAGACAAGTGAAAGATGATGTTAAAGCTCCCCCTGAGATCTGTAAAGGTTCAGGAAGGAGAGCTTTGCTAGGGTGATAGGTCTTCAAGTGCTTCAGATCTCCAGCAAAAGATGATTTCAGCAGATGCTGAAATGTGTGATGTCTGGAGTCCTTGATGTTGAAGCTTTTGAACACTTGAAGATTTGGAGGAGTTGGGTAACAGAAGATCTCCTCTACAGCAGAATTTTCTTGTGTTCTTGAATATTCAGTAGATTTGAAAATCACAGAAGATTAACTGTTGATCAGAGAAGTTGTATTGTTCAATCTTCTGTATTATAATCTAATTCTTCTGTATCTCTTTTTATTCTCTGTATACTCTATTATCTCTGTATATTGTATCTTGTGTATTGTGTGTATTGTTGTTATCTCTATTCTCTTCTGTAGGAGTATATCAAAAATCTTACTTAGATGGTCGTTATTCAGTCATAAATGGCTTCCATAATTGACAACTGTATCTGGGGAAAGTCCTAAGAAATATTCCATTTAGTCCTTCCTTGAAACTTGCATCAGATTGCTTGAAACGGCTAGAGAATCCTTTGTAATAAATGCAGAAAATAACTCTGGAATAATATGAATGAATTCCATAACTGTTCTTGAATTTGAATTCTGAAAGCGTCGATCTCTCACATAAATCATCGATCCGAGCTCTACGATCGTTGAGCTGAGCTCAAAGATTGGATTTTCATAGCAGACAGAAAATGTCGAATTGAGCTCTACGATCGTCGAACTGAGCTCAGTGACTTGGAGAATAACTGATGACAGATCGTCGATCTGAGCTCGAAGATCGTCGACCGGAGTTCGACGACATACAGAGTTGAGCTCAGAGAACGTCGAATAGAGTTCGACGTTTCGTCGAACTGAGCTCAACGAAAATTGTCTTGTCTCCGTACTTAGTCCTGATCTCTGAGTGGTCCTGGGGGCAGCTCCAAACCTAAGTTCTAACCCCTAGACCCATTCTAATTTGACCTTTTCAACTATAAAACTAGGTCAAACAATTTTCCTAATAACATAGTGATCCTTGCCCAAATTAGTAATAGGGTGTTCCAACAATCTCCCCCTATTTGGGTTAGGATTACTATTTATAGGACATAATCAGGAAATACAGAATCATACATACAGAAACAGAAAAACTAAACTAACAATATAGAAAAGATAATCAAAGCAGCATTGCAGAACTCAAAAGGAAATCAGCAAGTGTTCAGATATAGATGTACTGTCTGCTTACAGAATTCATTTCCTTTCACTGCCTTTCTTAAATAAAATCTCCCTGTTGGGATTGAGAGCATCTTTCTTTGATCTTCTGTCATCTTCTGCACCTAAGGAGGTTTGGGATCTGGGCCTTGGAACTATAGCCTCAGGATGCAGTTTCATGTAATCTTCTGGATCAAAGAACTTTCTTGAAGTATATCTCTCCAGTTCTATCTTTCTTTGTTCTGAAAGTGTAGTGATGTTAGAAGTATCTTTCTCTTGTTCTCTGGCCTTTTTCAACTGATCTAGAGCAGCAAGCTCTTTCATCCTAGCAGTCCATGATACTGGATTGTTATCTGGATCCTCAAAAGGAATTGAAGGTTCATATCTATTTATAGTTTCTGAAGCAGTAGATGTTATTGTAACAACAGTATCTCTGAGTTTGTAAGGAAAAGGACCTTGAGTTGAATCCATATGCCCTTGTCCTTCCCTTTACTGTCTGGAATTGGTTCTATATTCTCTCTGACTTCCTTTGTGTTGTCCTCTTCTTGAATGATAACCTTTTTGATACTGTCCTCTGGGCTGATATCTTTGAGAGGGTTGAGAGGAACTTTGCTTTGAATCTGAAGATTGAAATGCAGAGCCTCCACCAGATCCTGAATCTGGAGGAGGAGGTTGATACTGAGAGGATCCTTTCTCATACTTGTCCAGTTTCCTTTTCTTCTTCATAGCCTTTAACTGATTTTTTGAATATTGCATCCAGGGCTATGTAATTTGGCAGTCATGCAGAATATAATATGGTATGTCATTTGCATCTTTGGCCTTTGCAGGAGGAACTCTCATCATAGTTTTGCTTCTATCTTTCCTCTTTTTGGCAATGGTGCCAGTAGAGTCATCAGATTCAGTATTGAATTTATCACTGTCAGAGCTCTGTGGTCTGTCATAAAGATCATCAATTCTTTTTATGTATTCCTCTTGAAGTTTGGATTTCTCAAAATCAGCAGGAGCAGGAGGTGTTATAACAGCAGCAGGAATCTTAGCAGGAGCAGTTGGAATAACAGACACTTGTGGAGCAGTTGCATCAATAGGATTCTCAGAAACTTGTTCTTCAAGATAACTTGCCAGTTCTTCAGCAACAGCAGTATCAGCAGACAACATCTCAATATCAGTAGATTCAACAGAAATATCAGCAGCAGCAGCAGCACTAACATATGCAACAACTTCCTCTACAGCAGAATTTTCTTATGTTCTTGAAGATTCAGTAGATTTTAAAATCACAGAAGATGAACTGTTGATCAGAGAAGTTGTATTGTTCAATCTTTTGTATTATAATCTAATTCTTCTGTATCTCTTTTTATTCTCTGTATACTCTATTATCTCTGTATATTGTATCTTGTGTATTGTGTGTATTGTTGTTATCTCTATTCTCTTCTGGAGGAGTATATCAAAAATCTTACTTAGATGGCCGTTATTCAGTCATAAATGGCTTTCATAATTGACAACTGTATCTGGGGAAAGTCCTAAGCAATATTCCATTTAGTCCTTCCTTGAAACTTGCATCAGATTGCTTGAAACGGATAGAGAATCCTTTGTAATAAATGCAAAAAATAACTCTTGAATAATATGAATGAATTCCATAACTGTTCTTGAATTTGAATTCTGAAAGCGTCGATCTCTCACAGAAATCGTCGATCCGAGCTCTACGATCATTGAGCTGAGCTCAGAGATTGGATTTTCACAGCAGATAGAAAACGTCGAACTGAGCTCTACGATCGTCGAACTGAGCTCAGCGACTTGGAGAATAACTGATGACAGATCGTCGATCTGAGCTCGAAGATCGTCGACCGGAGTTCGACGACATATATAGTTGAGCTCAGAGAACGTCGAATGGAGTTCGACGTTTCGTCGAACTGAGTTCGATGTTTCGTCGAACTGAGCTCGACGAAAATTGTCTTGTCTCAGTACTTGGTCCTGATCTCTGAGTGGTCCTGGGGGCAGCTCCAAACCTAAGTTCTAAGCCCTAGACCCATTCTAATTTGACCTTTTCAACTATACAACTAGGTCAAACAATTTTCCTAATAACATAGTGATCCTTGCCCAAATTAGTAATAGGGTGTTCCAACAGTACCCTTTTTGGGAAAACTATTTGCGTACTCTGATATTAGAAGCTTGTTGTAGCTTCTCTACTTTTGTTATATTTATGGACTATATGCTTGGTGTGGATTTGACTTCTGTATTATATTTTGGTTGGGTTGGTAATGTATGATATTGGTTATAGCCAGTAGAATAGGCGTCTTGTGGTATAGGCTAGCCCGAGTGCTAGTGCTACCGCGAGGTAGCTGTTCTGGGCATAAGACCCCTCTCGTGCCGTGTTTTGTATTATGAGAGGGGCGTCTTACAGATACACCCTGAAAGTGAGGGTAAGGTTTACCTTTACTCTAGAGGTGGGTGAATAGAGTATTTTAAAATAATTTTACAAATTAAAAACTAATTAGCAGTGGAAGACTTAATTTAATTATAGTGTATTGTGTTTGCAGTAAACAAAATAAAGTAAAGCAAGAAAGCTAATTCACAGCACACAGCAAATAAAACACAAACAACCAGAAGACATAAGGAGCTATAGTGGTTCCCCAATCGACCTGGGTACATCCACTCTTCTACTACCCTAGGTAGGAATCCACTGCAGGATGAGTTGATCAGGTGTCCTGGGCACCAATGAGCTTTTGATAAGGTGCTCAAAAACTAAAACAGATTTTGTGATCAGGTGTCTTGCCACCAATGAGTTTTGACAAGGTCTCAGGAACCAAACACAAAACTTTTGAAGGGAGTTCATAATAACCCTTTTACAGCAAAAGAAAAGAAAAGGAGTGAAGGAGTTCTTCTCTGTCAACAATCAAAGAGAAGACTAATGGATTTGTTGATGTAAAAGCTCCCCCTGAGATGAGCAGTAGGTCAGGAGAAGAAGCTTTGCACAGGGTGATAGGCCTTTAGTAAATTGAGATCTCTAGCAATTGATAATTTCAGCAAAATCTAAAATGTGTTGTGTCTGGAGTCTTTGATTGATGAAGCCTGGAAAACTTGAATAAGAGAAGAGATCTGAAAGAATAGAAGAGTTTCATATCTGTGTGTTGATCTCCTTCTCTATTCTATTCTTTGTGTTCTGTAAACTCTAACTGTATATTCCTGTAGAATTCTTGAGAGATATTCTTCTTGGTTTGATATGATCTATATCTCTATTGTCTGCAATGATATTATGAAATCCAATCTCCTAGATAGCCGTTAGCCAGTCAAAAATAACTTTCTTAATTGGTAATTGTCTCTGGAGGAAAGTCCTAAGAAACATTCCCTTTTAGTCTCCTTGAAACTTGCTCCAGATTGATTGAAACGGCTACAAAATATTCTGCATTAAATGCTGGATATTGAAGATATTTGAATTCCATAACAGACTGATTTGAATTCCTGAAATCGTCGATCTCTCAGGAAAATTGTCGATCTGAGCTCGACTATCGTCGATCTGAGCTCAGAGATCTGGATTTTGACTTGAGACAAAAATCGTCGATCTGAGCTCGGAGATCGTCGAACCGAGTTCGATGCCTCGTCGACCTGAGCTCAGAGATAGTCAAACTGAGTTCGACGCCTCGTCGATTTGCGCTCGATGATAATTGCTTTGGGAGTTAGAATGTTGTACCAATTGAAAGTGAGGGTAAGACTTACTGCTTATAAGGTTCACTTTTCAGTGAAGCTTGCCTCTGTTGTTGTTTCTGTTGTTACTACTGTTGTCTCTAGTGTTTTTTCTGCTGTTACTCCTGCTGCTGTTATTACTACTTCTGCTCCTGATTCTCCTACCAAGGCAGCTTACAAGGAAATATATGCTATGTATGATAAGCCCCAGATCTCTGATAGTGATGAATTCAGGATAGATTCAGATGATTCCTCTGCAACTATTGCACGGAAGAGGAAAGCTAGAAGTAAAGCAATGAAGAGAGTTCCTGCAAAGAAAGCCACTTCTTATAATGACAGTCCTTACTATATATTGCATGATTAACCTATTACTGAACATTGGATGCAATTTTCTAAGAACCAGTTGAAGGCTATGAGGAAGAGAAGGAAATATGACCAAGGCATATCTCATGATAATCATCCTCATCCTCCTTCTCCAGGTGTAGGATCTGGTGGAAGTTTAGTGTTGGGGTTTGTCTCCACAATGCCTCAGATTTGTAGGAGGTCAGACCTTGAACTAAGATGAATTAAGGTGTATTTGATGCTGTGTTTAAGTTGTATGTGTGCAGGTCCTTAATGCCAAGTGTAGACCAATGTCAGTCTATAATGGGTCACCAAACACAGGACCATACAATGTAATCCCTCATTGTGTGATCCAAAGTGTTGGCCCATGTATAGCCTCTCTATTGGGATACACTTCCTTCATGCACTTGGATTGATGGACAGAAGCATTGGAGCAAATTTCCTCATAGAATTTTTCTAAGTCCCTAATACTCGAGTAACCCCTTATGATACTCGAGTATCAGGCTTAATACTCGAGTAGTTAGTAAGACATACTCGAGTAGTTAGAGATACTCGAGTAGTCAGTTAGACTTACTCGAGTAAGGTCTTAATACTCGAGTAGTCTGTGTCCCATACTCGAGTAGTTAGTGAGATACTCGAGTAATCAGTTTGGCTTACTCGAGTAGGGTCTGAATACTCGTGTAGATATATCTATACTCGAGTAGTTAAGTTAGTCACTCGAGTAAGTTCTTTTCATACTCGAGTAAGTAACTTGATACTCGAGTAAATCATGTTTGATACTCGAGTAGATCCTTTTTCTTCTCTTCTCTGCAAGTTCAAAGTACTGATACTCGAGTAAATACCCTGATACTCGAGTATGTGTTTTCTGATACTCGAGTAAATACCCTGATACTCGAGTAAGTGTTTTCTGATACTCGAGTATAACTTCTGATACTCGAGTAAGTTTTCTCTATACTCGAGTATATCTTCTGATACTCGAGTAAGTATGTTCATACTCGAGTAATTGATCTTTGATACTCGAGTAAATTCTTCCATACTCGAGTAATTGACTCTGATACTCGTGTATGTAAACGTTTCTCAGGTATATTTTCTGATACTCGAGTTTAGCCTTTTGATACTCGAGTATATCGTCTTGATACTCGAGTATACTTTTCTATTACTCGAGTTTACAATTCTGATACTCGAGTATACCATTTTTGATACTCGAGTAATTCATTCTTCTCTCCTGTATTTCTCTCTTTCTATACTCGAGTATACTGCTTCTTGCTACTCGAGTAATCCATCTCTCCATACTCGTGTATATCCTCCATTACTCGAGTATCGCAGTCAACTTCTCCAGAATTTTTCTAAGTCCATTTTCATCATAAGTATTTTGAATCTGTCAATTCTGATTGGTCCACGTGTCATCATTAATCAATATTATGACCGTTGGAACCCACCTATAAATAGGTCTTTTCAGAAATGACTTTTAAGCGTTATTACAGAAATATTCTTTTGAAGAAAGAGAAATTCCGTGAACCCTAATTTCACGCCGCCGCCATTGCCGTTCACGGAAGAAGAAGAAAAGTTTGGATCGCGACCTTCGTTTTCATCGATCTTTTCTCCAGCGATCCAGAAGAAAGAGAATCACTCGATCTTGCCGAGCCTTGAAGATTCCAGATCTACTTTCTCGATCGAGGTGGTTCTAGATCTCAGATTCGTGGATCTTTCTCTAGTCGTCTTCTACATTTTCTGATCAAGCCGAAGTTCCTAAAGAAGAAGACGGATACAGATCCAGATCTGATAGTGTGTTTGTTTGTAATCACAACCAATATTTTTGTAGGAGTTTTTAATTCTCCGAGATTTGTAGGAAGTTTTGTCTTCCGAGTTTTTGTAGATCCGTTTTGGGATCGAGATTTGTAGGAACGTGGTTCCGAGGTGTAGGATTGTTTTCAATCCGAGATAGTGGAGTAGCCGAGTCTAGTAATTTGCTAGATCGGTGAGGAAAGTGGACGTACCCAAGATTGGGGAACCACTATAAATCTCTTGTCTTCTGTGATTGCTTGATATTTGCTGTGTTAGTTTTTAATTCCGCATTTGACACGCATTTCACATATTCACCCCCCTCTAGGTGATTTAGGCTAACAACTTAGACCTCTCAATTGGTATCAGAGGGAGGTTGATCGTTAAAAGGTTAACACCTTGATCTTATCCTTCTAAGTTGTTTCTTGAAAAGTATCAAGCATGAGTAAGACCAAGGATTTTGCTAAACTCCCTATCTGCACCAAGAACAACTTTCCTATGTGGAAGGAAAGAGTAAAGTTCTTCATGGAAGCAGTAGATCCCCGGATCTTCATGATTGTTGAAGAAGGTCCCCACATTCCTATGACTGCATCCACCATAGATCCCACCAAGCAAGTTCCCAAGAAGCTGATGGATCTAGATAAGGATGAGATTGCACTTGTCTCTCTGGACAAGAAAGCCAAAAATATTATAGCAAGTGCAGTGGATGACTCAATGCTGCAAAATCTGATTCATTGCCAGTCTGCCAAGGAGATGTGGCAATCCCTTGTGACTCTAATGGAAGGTACAGAAGAAGTGAGGGATGATCGTAGATCCCTACTGAACCAAAAATATGAAGCCTTCAGGCAGGGTCATAAGGAAGCCATAGCTGACACTTTTGAGAACTTCTTCAAGATAGTAAATGGCCTAAGAGTTTATGGACGTGTCTTCACCAACGGGGAACTCAATGACAAATTCTTAAGATCCCTAACCAAGGAATGGGACAATAAGGTATGTGCCATTCGGGAGTTTGGAAGGTTAGCTGAGACGGACCCGCAGAATCTGTTCGGAAAGCTTATGTCTTACGAGCTGCAAATCAACTCAAGAAAAGCTGAAGAAGAGACAAGCAGGTCTGCATCCAAGGAGAAATCTGTCGCTCTAAAGGCAGATAGCTCAAGGAAGATAAAGGCTAGCTCTCCTGCCCCAGTTCCTGAGGCTGATGAAGAAGAATCATCTGAGCCTAGCTCATCTGGCTCAGAACTATCTGATGGAGAGTTCTCCCTACTCTCAAGGCAGTTCAAGAAATTCTTGAACAAGAAGAAGCAATGGAGAGGCAAGGATGCCTCATATAGAAGATCACGACATGACGGTGATCATCGGAAGAAAGGCTCAAGCAGCCATGACAGGTACAATTCTAAACAGAACAAACATATTTCAACTGACATCATTTGCTATTGTTGCAATAAGCCAGGTCACGTCATCGCCGATTGCCCTCACAAAAAGAAAGAGGGTGGAAGAAGAGAGGAAAAGAAATCCTCACACCATAAGAAGAGGACAGAGAAAAGCCTAGTAGCCAAGAAGAGCAAAACTCTCAGCGACTCTGACTCATCTGAGTCAAGTGAAGAAGAGGAAGCTTACTTTGGGCTCATGGCTCATTCAGATTATGAACAAGTCCCCCAGTTCACTGGGGAGGTAAAATCTCACACTCCTCTCTCTGACTCTGATGATGACAATGAGCAAGAGGGCTATTCCTCTGAAGATGAATCTGAGCTCATGAGTCAGTATAAGGAGTTACTCACCGCCTACGAAAAATGTCGTAGAGTAGTGAAAACTCAAGCCAAAGAGATAAAATCTCTACAGGCTAGTGAGAGCAGCTTGAGAGAAGAAGTCAATAAGACTAACTCTCTTCAAGAGAACTTCAATGCTGCTATAGAGGAATACAATAAAGCTCTCAAGCACCTCGACCTTAAAGAGGAAATCATCAAAGAACTGGAAAAACAGCTCGAGGCTGAAAAGAAGCTTGTTGAGAGCTTCTCTAAGCCTAAGACAGTTCTTCCAATCGTTGCTGAATTCTCTGCTAAGGCCAAGGGTGCTGGTTTAGGCCACATTGGCTCCTCTAGTAAATCCTCTAGAAGAAACAAGGCCAAGAGAAAGAATAAGGCTGCCCGAAAGACTCTTGCTGAAGAAAAAGGGAAAGCTCCCTTGGAACCTGTTGTGTTCAAGAAAGTTATCTTTCCCACGAACGAACTCGATTATGAGTCCACCTACGGACACTTTTCTAGGCCAATCCCTGAGAAGCCTAAGTCAAGATACCAAGGTTGGACTCGTCCTCGTAACTTTGGCGAGAGTGTCTTCAAGGCACCTTATGAGGAGATTCAGCTTCAAAGCTATGGACCTTATGCTCATGGTCATAACTTTAAGAAGACACCAAAAGTAAAACCCATTGTAGAAAAGCCTATGAAGGAGAAGACTTCATGTAACTGCAATCATCATGAAGCATCTTCCTCCAAAAGTAAGGCTCCTGCTAGACCTTCATTCCAGAAAGTCAGGCAGGACTACCCAAGGCAAAGATACAACAGGTTCAACTGTTGGTGTTGTGGAAAAATTGGTCATTTTGCCAGAGATTGTTGGTTCAATCCTAATAATGCTGCTACCCCTAAAGTTAGCAACGTGAGAATGACCACTCATGAGGCTAATATTCGTAGGGGGAGTATTCTAACTCGAGACCAAGGACCCAAACTTGTTTGGGTTCCTAAGGCTAAATGATTGTAATTGCAGGTATGTCCAAAGGCCACCAAAATGCCAATCTGGTACTTGGACAGTGGATGTTCTCGGCATATGACCGGGACAAGGAGCCTACTACTGAACTACACCTCAGTCTGCAACGGACCAAAGGTCATCTTTGGAGGTTCAGATCGAGGAATCACTAAAGGCTATGGTATGATTTCTAACGGTAGCGTATCCTTCTCGGATGTAGCCTATGTTGAAGGATTGGAACACAATCTCATCAGCATAAGCCAACTATGCGACAAAGGATACGTAGTTGAATTTCATGCTGACAAGTGTTTGATAAAATCGGTTAACAATATGGAAACTATTTTATCAGACACTCGAAGCAGAAATATTTTCTGTTTGAATTTTATTTGTATAGACTCTTCGACACCAGTGTGTCTTTTGGCAAAAAGTAGTGCATCTCTTGCTGACCAATGGCACAAGAGACTAGCACATATTAATTTCAAAACTATTAATAAATTATTCTCTCAAAACTTAGTGCGTGATGCACCCAAGGTCAAGTGCGTTACGGACAGTCCTTGTCACGCTTGTATCAAAGGCAAGCAAACAAGAAGTTCGTTTAAAAGCATAATAGGCAAGGATTCCAATAGAAGTTTACAGCTTCTTCATATGGACTTGTTTGGTCCACTGCAGGTTAGAAGTTTGGGAGGTAAGGAATATACGTTGGTTATTGTGGATGATTACTCGCGCTTTGCGTGGGTGTTCTTTCTGAAACACAAGTCAGATACCTTCGGTACTTTCACTAATTTTGTTAGGCAAATCCAGAATGAATACAACTGTTCCGTAGTCAAAATCAGAAGTGACAATGGAACGGAATTCAAGTCTGGAGCCATGACAGAATTTTGTGAAAGTCAAGGTATCTTTCATGAGTTTTCCTCTCCCCGCACACCACAGCAAAATGGAGTGGCTGAGAGAAGGAACAGAACACTCATAGAGGCTTGTCGGACCATGTTGAGTGATGCCTCACTTCCGGAGTATTTCTGGGCTGAAGCCGTCAACACCGCTTGTCACGTGCAAAATCGAGCACTCATCAACAAAGACCATGATAAGACTCCTTACGAACTTCTAAAAGGCAGGCAACCAACCATTTCATACTTTAGAATCTTTGGTTGTAAGTGCTTCGTACTTAACAATGGCAAGTATCACACTACAAAGTTTAGCGAGAAAAGCTTTGAAGGTATTTTTGTAGGTTATAGTAGCCATAGTAAGGCCTATAGAGTTTTCAATAGAAAAACCCTGGTTGTGGAAGAGTCGATACATCTTGTATTTGATGAGACGAGTCTGTTGCAAAGCAACTCGTCTAGTGTGCCTATTGTAGATGCAGGTACAAAGTTGAAAGAACTCAGCTTGGATGAACCTATTAAAGATAAAGATGAGACGTTCATCAAGATCCCCTCTACAACCACCTTTGGAGAGGGAGATGATCAAGATGAAGAAGACATCCCAGCTGAAGATATAACTCCAGTGGCTAAAGAGATCCCAGATGCAAGGACTTTAGAGTTCAGACACTTGAAGGATCATCCTGTTGACCAAATCATAGGAGATCCTCGGGATGGTGTCAGAACTCGTCGAGGTACAACTAACGAGAATTTACACTTAAGCTTTCTCTCACAGGTTGAACCAAAGAAATTTGAGGAAGACAACTCCGACGCATCCTGGATTCTAGCCATGGAAGAAGAATTAAATCAGTTCAAAAGATGCAAAGTCTGGACACTTGTTCCTAGACCCAAGCATAAGAACGTCATCGGGACAAAATGGGTCTACCGGAACAAGATGGATGAAGACGGAACAATTATAAAGAATAAAGCCAGACTTGTCGCCAAGGGATATCGTCAAGAGGAGGGGATCGACTTCGACCAAACTTATGCTCCAGTAGCAAGACTGGAGGCAATCAGGTTATTTCTTGCCTACGCTGCACTTAAGGGCTTTACCGTCTATCAAATGGACGTGAAGTCCGCCTTCCTAAATGGTAACATTAAGGAAGAAGTGTACGTGGAGCAACCCCCAGGTTTTGTTGATCCAACCCTTCCTAACTATGTGTATTTATTACAAAAAGCACTATATGGTCTCAAGCAAGCCCCTCGGGCTTGGTATGAGACACTGTCTACCTTTCTTCTTGAGAACAAGTTCACAAGAGGAAAGATAGACAAGACATTATTTCTTAGGGAAATAAAAGGCAAGATTTTGCTAGTGCAAATCTATGTCGATGACATTATTTTCGGCTCTACAGACAACAACCTCTGCAAGAAGTTTTCTAAACTTATGCAAGGGAAGTTTGAAATGAGCAGTATGGGAGAGCTGAAGTATTTCTTAGGGCTTCAAGTGAAACAATCTGAGGATGGAATTTTCATCTCTCAGACCAAGTTCACCAAAGAGCTGCTTAAGAAATTCGGAATGGAGAATGCAACCTCTATGAGGACTCCAATGGCCTCAGCTATGTCTCTGGACAAGGACGAGAAAGGGAAACCTTTTGATGAAACCAAGTACAGAAGCATAATTGGGTCCTTGCTCTACCTTACTGCAAGTAGGCCAGATATAATGTTCTCGACATGTGTATGTGCTAGATTTCAGGTGAACTCTAAGGAATCTCACTACATCGCTGCAAAGCGAATCTTGAGATACCTCAAAGGAACACCAAATCTTGGCTTATGGTACCCAAGAAGTAATGATAGTGAACTAATTGGATTTTCAGATGTAGATTTTGTAGGAAGCAAAGACGACAGGAAAAGCACCTCCGGGACTTGCCAATTCCTCGGAAGGAGACTCATTTCCTGGAGCAGTAAGAAGCAAAACTGTGTAGCCATCTCAACGGCTGAATCAGAGTACATCTCTGCAGGCAGCTGTTGTGCACAGCTTTTGTGGATCAAGAATCAGTTTGAAGATTACAACATGAAGTTCCAGAACATTCCACTGTTCTGTGATTCTTCCAGCGCAATTGCAATAGCCAACAACCCAGTCTCCCACAGCAGGACCAAGCACATAGAGCTTCGCTATCATTTCATCCGGGAGCATGTGGAAAATGGAGATATAGATCTACAGTATGTCTCCACAGACAGGCAAGTTTCAGATATCTTCACCAAGCCGCTGGATGAGTCCAAGTTTTCATTCTTCAAAACTGAGCTTGGACTGCTTAACAAAGAAGACCAATGATGGACTCAAAAATTTAGAAGAGGTCAGAAATGTTGGATACTCTGAGGTACATTTCTGTTAGTGAAAATTCCTTCAAGAAATTTGAGACTCGAGAATAGTTACATTTACACGAGTGAAATAGTGAATACTCGAGTAACAAGTCAAATATACTCGAGTAATCAAATCAATACTCGTGTATGCACTCTTTATACTCGAGTATGAAAAGTCTTCAGAATTTAATACTCGTGTATTGAACTTCATATACTCGAGTAATCAGATTGATACTCGAGTATTAATTTCTTATACTCGGGTATGGAAAAATCCGTCTAGACTTAATACTCGTGTATACTCAGTACATACTCGAGTATATGTTAAGGATTACTCGTGTATGCCGTAAACTTCTCTCGTGTAATCGGATTTCTCTGGAATTTTTCAAACTCTCTATTCGCACAACGAATTTGCCGCCTCATTCGGGTATGTTTTTATGTTTAATCATTTTTAGACCTAATTAGGATTAATTATATATATATATAAAACGAAAACGTCCATTCCACTTCCCATTCACTCGTGTATCCGCCGACCTATCGTCTTCCCGACTCTGTCTCGTCGCTCTTCCGTCGCCGCCGATTTCTCAGTTTCAGATGGCTCCTCCGTCGTCCAAGATCGGAATCGGCTCCGAACTAGTTCCAGATGGTATTGCAGACCTCTCAGATGACTTTCGCAACCTTCTCATTCTGTTCGACACCGCTGGATTGACCTACCTCCTCCAGACGCCGTGCAAGGCTATTATTCCCGCAGTGGAAGAGTTCTACAAAAACCTAAAGGTTAAACGAAATGGAAAAGTTCTAAAGACCAAGGTCAGAGGACTCAAAATCCGACTGGACAAAACCTCAATCTCTATTTTACTCCGGCTGCCCGTCGTTGAGGAAGAGGATGAACTCACAACCGAAGATTCTGACAGAACAGCCCTATACTGTGGGGTTGATCCCGAGTGTGATACTTTCAGCAGAGCAGATTGCAATAGAGAGGGAAAATTTCTGATTGATGTTATCTCCAAGGTCATACTCTGCAAGACCTACTCCATCCGAGAAATCTCTCACAACATGTTTGAGATCATGCAAGCCATCGTCTGCAGAAAGAAGTTCCAGTTTGGCATGATGCTACTGGACAAGATTCAGGGGAGCATCAAGCAACCCAGTTTTGCAAGGATTATCTCACTCATCCTCCATGAGATAGATCCTCAGGTTTTTGACCTTTCTAAAGGTATTCCTCTCCACCATATGAAGAAAGTCACCCTCGCCTCCATACATAGATATGAAATCAAGCTTCAAAATACTTCCCAAACCTCCAGACAGCAAGCTGTCATCAAGACCCCATCTCCTCCTCAACATCAAGTTGCTGACACTCTGGGTGCAGCAATTGAGGGGGAGCCTGCCTCTTCTCTACCTCAGATTCAGGTTTCTTCAGAATCAGTAATTCCAGAACAAGAAGAAATAAGAATTCCTACTCCTCCAGTCTCTCCTCCTCCAGCAGAGATTCCATCAGCAAACCCAGCCTCAGAGCTTCCAGACTCAGCAGCCCTTCTGTCTACAGCTGAAGATATCAACAAATTCATTGATGAGCTCAGCTCAGATGCCCCACTCTTCGAGAATGGATCAGCTGCAAAGTCTCCAGTTCAGTCTGAAGTCCATACTCCAGTTCAGTCTCCTGCTAGAACCCCAGCTCCATCTCCTGCAAGAACCCCAGCTCCTTCTCCTGCTAAGTCTCCAGTCCAATCTCCTGCCAGATCTCCTGAGAGTGAGCCAAGCAAATCAGCCCATATTCTCCTGTCTGATGATGAGATGTCTCCAGATCCTGTAGAGGCACCTCTGAGGACTTTGGATTTCTCCATGCCCTCTCTCCTACCCTCAGAAGAAGATGTTGAAACAGTTCCATTCAAGAGAGCAGTCAGCTCAGTGGTGATCTCAGAAATCCCTCCTTGGACTGCTTCTGCTTCTACTTCTGCTCTTGCTCCTGCTGCTTCAGCTCCTGAACCAACCTCAGCTCCCTCCTCTTCAGATATAATAAGCAAGATTGAGCTTATGCTTAAGGAACAGAGAGATTACTTTAATGCCTCTCTGCAATCAGTAACATCCAAGGTCTCTGCTCTTGAAACAGAGATGAGCAGAGGCTTTGCTGAGATTCAAGCAAATACTGATGAACTAAAAAGGTTGTTCCAACTTGGAGGCAAAGCCATAGATCACACCATTACAAGCATAGGTGAGCTAAGAAACCAGGCAGAGACAGTAGCTCACAATCAGATCAAGCTAGATGAGAGAGCTGAAATGAATGTTGTGACAGTATGTAATGAAGTGGGCACCTTCAAAGATGAAGCCATTGCAAAGCTAAACATAGATATCAGCAAGGGGGAGAAAGTTGTAAAAGAACAAGTGGAAAAACTTTATGAGCAAGCCCAAGCAGTTGCAAAAGAACAAGTTGAAACTCTCTCTCAACAGGCTCAAATTACAGTAAATGGACTTGTAAAGGAAATGAAAGCAGACATTCTCTCTCAACTTCAATCTGTAAAATTTTATACCTATGACACTGCTGTGTGGCTGCATAACATGAACTTCCCCAATGCTCAGCTCAACCCAGCCATCATTCCTCAGCACCTAAATCCTCTTGAAGAGCAACCCTCTGCAGATGCCCCTGTCCAAGCTACCATTCCAGAAAGTGGTGTGCCAGCCTTCTCTCCTAGACCTGATGGGGATGTGACTGAGCCTCCTCTTAACTACTCTGACATGTGGCAAGATGATTTTCTTTCCAGTTCTCAAGGTCCATCTAAGAAGAAAAGAAAGTATGGTGAAGGTGCTTCTGCAAGTCGTTCTGAACCCAGAAGAGATCCAGCAATTGTTCACTCAGAGGTTTGGAGTCCAACCTCCAAATCCCTTATTCTTGATACCCTGAAATTAGTGACAGATCATGGTGAAAACAGAGACAATCATTACAGCTACTCAGAATGGAAAGCCTATGAAGCTTCACAGATTAAAATCAGACTCCATGACAGAAACTGGGGACACAACAACCCTGCTGCTCCTCCCAGGCCCAGGACTTATTTCCCAAAGCCTTACAGCTACCTGGAGAGGCAACAGCTCAAAAGGGAAAGGATGCACAAGGATGCTCCATCATGAGTGGATCTGAGAAAGTGGAATTGGACTATTTTGTTTATGTGCTTTAAAAACATTTCCTCATATATATATATTTAATTCTGATTATGGCCATATTTTGTCTATCCTGCTTTAATTAGGTTTATTCTCCTTGATATGCTTTTTGTTCTTTTACTCCTAAGTAATTCACCTTAGTATAGAGAGTGCTGACATCTACAAATAGGGGGAGATTGTTGGGGTTTGTCTCCACAATGCCTCAGATTTGTAGGAGGTCAGACCTTGAACTAAGATGAATTAAGGTGTATTTGATGCTGTGTTTAAGTTGTATGTGTGCAGGTCCTTAATGCCAAGTGTAGACCAATGTCAGTCTATAATGGGTCACCAAACACAGGACCATACAATGTAATCCCTCATTGTGTGATCCAAAGTGTTGGCCCATGTATAGCCTCTCTATTGGGATACACTTCCTTCATGCACTTGGATTGATGGACAGAAGCATTGGAGCAAATTTCCTCATAGAATTTTTCTAAGTCCCTAATACTCGAGTAACCCCTTATGATACTCGAGTATCAGGCTTAATACTCGAGTAGTTAGTAAGACATACTCGAGTAGTTAGAGATACTCGAGTAGTCAGTTAGACTTACTCGAGTAAGGTCTTAATACTCGAGTAGTCTGTGTCCCATACTCGAGTAGTTAGTGAGATACTCGAGTAATCAGTTTGGCTTACTCGAGTAGGGTCTGAATACTCGTGTAGATATATCTATACTCGAGTAGTTAAGTTAGTCACTCGAGTAAGTTCTTTTCATACTCGAGTAAGTAACTTGATACTCGAGTAAATCATGTTTGATACTCGAGTAGATCCTTTTTCTTCTCTTCTCTGCAAGTTCAAAGTACTGATACTCGAGTAAATACCCTGATACTCGAGTATGTGTTTTCTGATACTCGAGTAAATACCCTGATACTCGAGTAAGTGTTTTCTGATACTCGAGTATAACTTCTGATACTCGAGTAAGTTTTCTCTATACTCGAGTATATCTTCTGATACTCGAGTAAGTATGTTCATACTCGAGTAATTGATCTTTGATACTCGAGTAAATTCTTCCATACTCGAGTAATTGACTCTGATACTCGTGTATGTAAACGTTTCTCAGGTATATTTTCTGATACTCGAGTTTAGCCTTTTGATACTCGAGTATATCGTCTTGATACTCGAGTATACTTTTCTATTACTCGAGTTTACAATTCTGATACTCGAGTATACCATTTTTGATACTCGAGTAATTCATTCTTCTCTCCTGTATTTCTCTCTTTCTATACTCGAGTATACTGCTTCTTGCTACTCGAGTAATCCATCTCTCCATACTCGTGTATATCCTCCATTACTCGAGTATCGCAGTCAACTTCTCCAGAATTTTTCTAAGTCCATTTTCATCATAAGTATTTTGAATCTGTCAATTCTGATTGGTCCACGTGTCATCATTAATCAATATTATGACCGTTGGAACCCACCTATAAATAGGTCTTTTCAGAAATGACTTTTAAGCGTTATTACAGAAATATTCTTTTGAAGAAAGAGAAATTCCGTGAACCCTAATTTCACGCCGCCGCCATTGCCGTTCACGGAAGAAGAAGAAAAGTTTGGATCGCGACCTTCGTTTTCATCGATCTTTTCTCCAGCGATCCAGAAGAAAGAGAATCACTCGATCTTGCCGAGCCTTGAAGATTCCAGATCTACTTTCTCGATCGAGGTGGTTCTAGATCTCAGATTCGTGGATCTTTCTCTAGTCGTCTTCTACATTTTCTGATCAAGCCGAAGTTCCTAAAGAAGAAGACGGATACAGATCCAGATCTGATAGTGTGTTTGTTTGTAATCACAACCAATATTTTTGTAGGAGTTTTTAATTCTCCGAGATTTGTAGGAAGTTTTGTCTTCCGAGTTTTTGTAGATCCGTTTTGGGATCGAGATTTGTAGGAACGTGGTTCCGAGGTGTAGGATTGTTTTCAATCCGAGATAGTGGAGTAGCCGAGTCTAGTAATTTGCTAGATCGGTGAGGAAAGTGGACGTACCCAAGATTGGGGAACCACTATAAATCTCTTGTCTTCTGTGATTGCTTGATATTTGCTGTGTTAGTTTTTAATTCCGCATTTGACACGCATTTCACCTATTCACCCCCCTCTAGGTGATTTAGGCTAACAACTTAGACCTCTCATTTAGCTCATCAAATCTCTCATACTTCTTCTCAAAGTTCCTCTCAGTTTCAAGAAAGATCTCAATCTAGAAGACATCAACAAAGAGGCTACGAGTCAAGAAGAGGTCAATACAGAGGAAATCAAAGAGATTATATAGTGTATTCAAGAGGACAGTCCAGACAGCAATCTTATCAAAGGGAAGGACAAGGCCCAACTTATTCAACTACTGGTCCATTCCCTTATAAGCTCAAAGAAAGTGTTCCCTCAAAATCTCCTCCTTCTGACACTATTAACAGATATGAACCTCCTGTACCTTATGAAGATCCAGAGAATAACCCAGTCTCTTGGATAGCCAAAATGAAGGAGCTAGCTGCTTTAGACCAGATGAGGAAAGCCAGAGAACAAGGGAAAGACACTTCCAACATTTCAACTTTTTCTGATCAGAGAAAGCAAGAGCTTGAAAGGTATTCTTCCAGAAAATTCTTTGATCCAGAAAGGTACATGGAATTGCACCCAGAGGCAGTTATTACCAGAGCCAAATCTCAAACTTCTCTTGGTGTTGCTGATGATAGAAGATCTAAGAGAGAAGCTGAAAACCCCAATAAGGAAATTCTTTTCAAAAATGGCAAGGAAAAGGACTGATAGTGTAAGCTGAACTACATATATCTCACTCTGAACAAATTTGTTGTGTGATTATACATATGCTTCTACAATGCTGTTGTTTACATTTCTGCAATGTTATATTTATTTCTGCTTGTATGCTTTTAAAATTCCTATAAATCATGTAAATAGTAATCCTAACTCAAATAGGGGGAGATTGTTGGAACATCCTATTACTGATTTGGGTAAGGATCACTATGTTCATAGGATTGTGTCTTCTCATTGTATAGTTTTAAAGGTCAACTAGAATAGGTCTAAGGCTTAGAACTTAGGTTTGAAAGCTGCCCCCAAGACCTCCTAGTTCAGATTAAAAGTGCAAAAGACCAAAGCAATTATCGTCGAGCGCAGATCGACGAGACTTCGAACTCTGTTCGACTATCTCTGAGCTCAGGTCAACGAGGGGTCAAACGCGGTTCGACGATCTCTGAGCTCAGATCGACGATTTCAGTCTCAAGTCAAAATCCAGATCTCTTAGCTCAGATCGACGATAGTCGAGCTCAAATCGACGATTTTCCTGAGTGATCGACGATTTCAGAATTTCAAATCAGTCTGTTATGGAATTCAAATATCTTCAATATCCAGTATTTAATGCATAATATTTTGTAGCCGTTTCAATCAATCTGGAGCAAGTTTCAAGAAGACTAAAAGGGAATGTTTCTTAGGACTTTCCTCCAGAGATAGTTACCAATATAGAAAGTCATTTATGACTGGCTAACGGCTATCTAGGAGATTGGATTTCATAATATCATTGCAGATAATAGAGATAGCGATCATATCAAACCAAGAAGAATATCTCTCAAGATTTCTACAGGAATATACAGCTAGAGTTTACAGAACACAAGGAATAGAACAGAGAAGGAGATCAACACACAGAGAAGAAACTCTTCTATTCTTTCAGATCTCTTATCTGATTCAAGTTTTCCAGGCTTCATCAATCAAAGACTCAAGACACAACACATTTTAGCTTTTGTTGAAATTATCAATTGCTGGAGATCTCAATTTACTGAAGGTATATCACCCTGTGCAAAGCTTCTTCTCCTGACCTACTGCTAATCTTAGTGGGAGATTTGACATCAACAAATCCACTAGTCTTCTCTTTGATTATTGACAGAGAAGAACTCCTTCACTCCTTTTCTTTTCTTTTACTGTAAAAGGGTTATTCAGAACTCCCTTCAAAAGTTTTGTGTTTGGTTCCTGAGACCCTATCAAAACTCAGTGGTGGCAAGACACCTGATCAAAAAATCTATTTTGGTTTTTGAGCACCTTATCAAAAGCTCATTGGTGCCCAGGACACCTGATCAACTCATCTTGCAGTGGATTCCTACCTAGGGTTGTAGAAGAGTGGATGTACCTAGGTTGATTGGGGAACCACTATAGCTCCTTGTGTCTTCTAGTTGTTTATGTTTTATTTGCTGTGTGATGTGAATTAGATTTCTTGCTTTACTTTATTTTATTTACTGCAAGCACAATACACTATAATTAAATTAAGTCTTCCACTGTCAATTAGTTTTAAATTTGCAAAATTATTTTAAAATACTCTATTCACCCCACTCTAGAGTAAAGGTAGATCTTATCCTATCTTTCAATTGGTATCAGAGGCACTAGAAGGCTTTACTTTATTCTGACTCTCTGAGGAGTTAGAATGTTGTAGGGAGCAGATAGCTTCACTGAAAAGTGAACTATCTGAGGCAAAGAGGTTTGAAGAATCCCTCAATGGGAGAAGCATCAAACTAATAGATATCACAAGCACAGTGAATTCAAGACTTAACAGTACACGGGGCTTGGGTTCTTCATCAAGCCAACCTATAGTATTAACAACCCCAATCAAATTTATCTCAGATAAAGGAAAGGGAGTTGTACGGGTAGCTAGGAAGAATCCTGATATACCTAAGGAAAATAAGGTTTAATAGAAAACGTCGAACAGAGCTCGACGATCTCGGAACAAAGCTCAGCGATCTCAAGCTGCATCGTCGAACTCAGGTCGACGATCTCTAAACTCTGAAATCAGGCAAAGTCGATATTCGAACGGAGCTCGATGATCTGACCCAAGATTGTCAAACTCAGCTCATAGATCGTCGAACAGAGCTCAGAGCTTTGAACAATCTTTTAAGGGTAAGTCAAAATTCAATTCTAGAGGTCCTACATCCCAAGGCTTCAATCCTTATGCTGAATGGATAATACCCCTAGGAGATATCATCCTGAAGGCTATAAGAGTCAACCAGGGATGTCTCTTATTTCAGATTTTAAAGGTTATCAACCTACACCCAAGGTAAACTGGGTCAAAAACAAATAAATTGTTATATGTGCAGGTGAAGATCTATCCAACAATAAACTAGCAATGGTATCTGGATAGTGGGTACTCAAAGTACATGATAGGGAGCAAGGATAATCTTACATCCTTCAAAGCCAAGCTTGGACCCAAGGTCATATTTGGAGACTCAAACTTTGGATAGACCAAGGGATATGGTGCAGTCCAGATAGGGTTAGTCACATTCAAGAAGGTGGCCTATGTGGAAGGACTGAAGCACAACTTAATCAGCATCAGTCAATTGTGTTATGAAGGCTAGCAGGTGACTTTCAACAAATCTTCATGCAAAATCAAATCAGAGGACAACACAACTGTGTTGACAGGTAAAAGGAAAGGAAACATCTATCTGGTAGACTTTCAATCAACTAAGGTAGATATCTGTTTGTTCAATTCTGTTAGTAAACCAAATGAGTTATGGCATAAAAGATTAGGACATTTAAACCTTAGAACCATTACTAGGCTATCCAAGAACAACCTTGTTAGAGGACTACCTTCTTGCCCCTACAAGAAGGAAGGACTTTGCAGGGCTTGTCAATTAGGCAAGCAAACTAAAAATAGCTTTAAGTCTCTTAATAAGAGTGATTCACCTAGGATTTTGTATCTGTTACACATGGATCTATTTGGAACCATTATAGTACAAAGTCTAGGAGGTAAATCTTATAATTTAGTAGTTGTAGATGACTTCTCTAGATTCACATGGGTGTTCTTTTTGAGGAAGAAGTCTGATAACTTTAAGTGTTTGACAGAGTTTCTCAAATGCTTACAGATTGAGTTCAATACTCACATTGCCCTGATCATAAGTGATCATGGGAAAGAGTTTGATTCTCTTCTTATGCAAGAGTTCTGCCAGAGTGAAGGAATCAGGCTCACTTTCTCAGCTCCTAGAACTCCTCAACAAAATGGAGTAGCTGAAAGGAAAAATATAATACTTATTGAATCTGCTACTACATTGTTGACAGATGCTCACCTTCCTCTATTCTTTTGGGTAGAGGCAGTGAACACCTCAAACTATGTGTTGAATAGAAGTTTAATACATAAGTTGAAGGGCAAGACTCCCTATGAATTACTCAAAGGGAAGAAATCTAAAAGAGACTATTTCAATATTTTTGGTTGTATTTGTTACATACATAATAATGACAAGAAATATATAGCAAAATTTCAAGCCAAAGATGATGAAGGAGTGTTTCTGGGATACTCTATGATCAGTAAGGCTTATAGGGTATATAACAAATCATCTCTTAAAATTGAAGAATCTGTACATGTGTCCTTTGATGAAACTAACATGTCTTTCAAGGAGAAGAATACTTCTACCATAGAACCATTGCAGGTACATTCTATTTCAGAGAATTTAGACAGGATGAACATCATTGAAGAGGATACAACACCTTCACCTATCCAACAAAAAGGTGAAAGCAGTGAAGATGAAGAAGACATTCAACATCCTCGTGAGAATCACATTGAAGAGCTAGTTGTTGTTCAACAAGAGGAAACAACAACACAGGTTGGTGAACAATCAACACCCCCCCCCCATTGATTTAGTAACATCAAGAGATCATCCAATCTCCCAAGTGATTGGAGACATTTTAGCTGGTGTACAAACCAGAAATCAGGTCAACCAAAACCTGATGCACACCTGCTTTCTTTCTCAAATTGAGCCTCAATCCATACAAGATGCAGAACAAGATCCACACTGGATCATTACAATGCATAAGGAGTTAAATCAATTTGAAAGAAATAAGGTTTGGGAGCTAGTGCCAAGGCCAAAGGATCATCCCATTGTTGGAACAAAATGGGTATTCAGGAATAAACTAGATGATCAAGGCATTATTATAAGGAACAAGGCAAGGCTAGTTGCACAAGGATACTCTTAAGAAGAAGGAATAGATTATGACCAGACCTTTGCACCAGTTGCAAGATTAGAGGCCATAATAATATTCTTAGCCTATACAGCTCATAAGAGATTCAAAGTTTATCAAATGGATGTGAAGAGTGCATTTCTAAATGGAGACATCAAGGAAGAAGTCTATGTCAGACAAACCTCAGGTTTTATCTCTCCTACTCATCCTGATCATGTTTTTAAACTGCATAAATCATTATATGGTCTCAAGCAAGCTCCTAGAGCATGGTATGAGACCTTAGCATGCTTTCTTTTGGAAAATGATTTTAAAAGGGTTAGAGTAGACCAAACTCTTTTCATTAGAACCCATAAGTCCAATATCCTACTAGTACAAATTTATGTAGATGACATTATCTTTGGATCTACTAATTCAAACTTGTGCAAGAGGTTTTCCAACCTAATGCATTCAAAATTTGAAATGAGTAGCATGGGTGAGCTTTCCTTCTTTCTAGGATTGCAAGTCAAACAGCATGCTGATGGCATATTCATTTCTCAAACCAAGTATGCAAAAGAGTTGGTTAAGAAATTTGGTATGTCTGAAGCATCATCTATGAAAACACATATGCCTACTAATGCTATATTAGATGCTGATGAATATGGGAAACTTGTTGATCAGACAACATATAGAGCAATGATTGGCTCTTTATTGTATCTTACAGCTAGTAGACCTGATATAATGTTTGCTACATGCATCCGTGCTAGATTCTAAGTAAGCCCTAGAGAGTCACACCTAACATTAGTAAAAAGGATTCTTAGGTATGTGAAAAGTTGTCCAAATTTAGGTCTTTGGTATCCAAAAGATTCAGGATTTGAATTAACTGGATTTTCAGATGCTAATTATGCTAGATGTAGAGTAGATAAGAAAAGCATCAGTGAAACTTATCAGTTTATTGGTGACAGACTTATCTTCTGGTTTTGTAAGGAACAAACATTTGTGTCCACATGAACTGCTGAAGCTGAATACATGGCAGTAAGTAGTTGTTGCTCACAGATATTGTGGATTCAAAATCAGCTCCTAGACTATGGTTACAACTTAGATAAGTCAAAAATCTTTTGTGATAACACCAGTGCTATTTCTATAGCCCAAAATCCAGTCCTCTATAGTAGAACAAAACATATAGAGATTAGGCATCACTTCCTAAAAGATAATGTTGAAAAGAATAAAATTGAACTTTAATATATCCCAACTGATTTGCAAAAGGTGGATATTTTCACCAAACCCTTGGATGAAAAGAAACACACATTCTTCCTGAATCAGTTAGGAATATTAGATGGAGGAAGTCTAAATTAAGATCCAAGATTTTTAAACCTTAAAATTGACAAAGACTAGGCTAAAAACTTGATTTTTCTAGTGTCTATAGGTTCTTTCTTAACTCTGAACTATGCTTGACATTTTTCCTAAAGATCATCAAACGGAGATCGACGTTCTCATCAAACCGTCGAACAGAGCTCAGTGTTTTCTAGATAGTGCTAGGCTATCTCTTTCCGGTCACAGATCGTCGAACGGAGCTCGACGCTCTCCAATATTGTCGAACGGAGATCGATAATGTTGAAGACCTTTCAAATTACTTAGAAGCCCCGATCGTCGAACTGAGTTCAACGATCTTTCCTTTTCTACGTCGAACCCTAATATAAAATCCTTTTTTTGGCCATCGTTCTCCTTTGCGCATTCATACTTTCTGCAGAGCTTTCTTTCCCTCCAAATCCCTCTACATTTGGTCTTGTTTGGTTTGTCTTTGAGGGAAAATCATGGCTGTTTCAGTTGCTATTTTAGCCGCAATGAAATTTGATACAGGTTTTGATATAGATATGGATTCATTTGAACTCAGTGATTAGATTTTCAAGGACATTCTAGAATTATTCAAAGAACAACAGTTGGTCACCATCATGACCTCAAGGATGAAGCTGGCTGCCGACGAAATCAAGGAATGGATATACACAGCCCACAACCTGGATTAGAATACAGTTGTTGGGACTATTTCAGGAACCCAGGTATCCCTCACTCCCGCACTTTTGACAAGAGTTTTTCAACAGAGTACTGGACATGATAATGTTGAGTTGTTTAGAGAAGAATTTTCTAATATGCTGGATAGAATGGGACATATAGCAGCAAACCCTAATAAATTACTTAAGAAAAATCTTTCAGTAGAGTACAGATTTCTGGCTGATGTAGTGGGCAAAGTCATATTAGCAAAACACTCTGCCCATAATACTATTTCTAAGTATCTGTTCTATCTAATGGTTGTTATTACAGATAAGAAATAGTTGAACTGAGGAGAGATTTTCTTTGATCTGATTAAGAAGAAAATCAACAAGAACTTTGTTAATTTTGGGAGAATAGTAGGTTTGTTTTTGCACAACAAATGCCCCCCAACTGCTAGTATCAAATGGCATTCATATAAATGCTTCCAAGAGACTATCTTGTGCTCTCTTTGGAAAATGGGATAGGCAGATTGCTAAACCAAGCAGGGGTTCTGCAACTTACACTACTTCAGGCACCAGGACAGTGACAGTCACTTCCCCTTAGGCAACTGCCCCTTTAGAAGATTTGCCTTCTTCCTCCTCCTCATCTCCACCATCTACACCTACAGTTTCCTCAACCATTTCATCTCACATCTCAATTTCATCTTCTCCCATCTCAATTTCCTCACCTACAATCTCTACACTTCCACCAGCCACTCTTCAAGAATAATTTCATCCACTACATTACTATCCCCCTCTTAACCTTGACTCATCCATTCAAATTCCATCATTCAACCTCATAGATGACTCATATATTGATGATTCTCATTCATCTCCACAAGAGCTTCCATCATCTTCCACCTCCTACTAACAGCTACTTCAAGACATCTTAGCTCAGCCCTTATTCACCTCATCCATAACCTAAGTCATACCATCAGTTACCATCCCAGTTACATCCATCACCACAATCCCTATATCTGAACCATCCATACCCCATCCATCAACATCAACTCCACACATTTCTACAGCTCCACCAACTACATCAACTTCTGTAACTTTCTTCTCTACCTCTACTCAAGCCTCCCTTAAGCAAGTAGATGTTCCTGCTCTTGCTGATAGATTATATGAGATGTTAGCTCCCAGGCTAACACTCTTGCTGGATACCTCCTTGGCTCCTCTACTAAAATCTATAAATGATTTATCTGCAAGGCTATCTTCTTCCCATCTTCCTCAGGCAATCCCTTCTTTGGGGTGCCTTGATCCAGTTTCTTCTGAATCTAGGCAGGGGGAGATGCACAATGAAGTAGTCATGCTGCCTATTAAATATTAAGACTTCATGCTTAGTTCAGAAGCAGTGCCAAATGTTCCAGTTCCAACCCCAGTCCCATCTTTCAGTGTAGTTGATTTCAAGTTCCTGCTTTCAGTTTTTGATGATCTATGTAGCAGATCTCTTCCAGCTCTAGATGCTGAAAATCTTTCTAAGGCCATTGTGCATGTTTCAATCTGTGATCCCAGCTTGATCCAATCATATATTGATTCAATCAAGTCTGTGGAAGTTCCAACTGCTGCTGTTGCTTTTGATGATAATGATGTGATGATCACAGAGGCTATTGCTTCAGAGCCTGTTGTTGTGAATATTGTTGATTCCGATGCCTCTGTTGTTGTTTCTATTATTACTACTGTTGCCTCTAGTGTTGTTTCTGATGTTGTTACTGCTGCTATTACTGCTTCTGCTCCTAATTCTCCTACCAAGGCAGCTTACAAGAAAATAGATGCTATGTATGATAAGCCCCAGAGCTCTGATTATGATGAATTCAGGGCAGATTCAGATGATTCCTCTGCAACTATTGCAAGGAAGAGGAAAGCTAGAAGTAAAGCAATGAAGAGAGTTCCTACCAAGAAAGCCACTTCTGATAATGACATTCCTTACTATATATTGCATGATTGTCCTATTACTAAACATTGGATGCAATTTTCTAAGAACCAATTGAAGGCTTTGAGGAAGAGAAGGAAATATGACTGAGGAACATCTCATTATAATCCTCCTCCTCCTCCTCCTTCTCCAGGTGCAGGATTTGGTGGAAGTTCAGCTCATCAAACCTCTCATACTTCTTCTCAAAGTTCCTCTCAGTTTCAAGAAAGATCTCAATCCAGAGGACATCAACAAAGAGGCTACCAGTCAAGAAGAGGTCAATACAGAGGAAATCAAAGAGATTATAGAGTTTGTTCAAGAGGACAGTCCAGACACCAATCTTATCAAAGGGAAGGGCAAGGCCCAACTAATTCAACTACTGGTCCATTCCCTTATAAGCTCAAAGAAAGTGTTCCCTCAAAAGCTCCTCCTTCTGACACTATTAACAGATATGAACCTCCTGTACCTTATGAAGATCCAGAGAATAACCCAGTATTTTGGACAGCCAGAATGAAGGAGCTAGCTGCTTTAGACCTGATGAGGAAAGCCAGAGAATAAGGGAAAGACACTTCCAACATTTCAACTTTTTCTGATCAGAGAAAGCAAGAGCTTGAAAGGTATTCTTCCAGAAAATTCATTGATCCAGAAAGGTACATGGAATTGCACCCAGAGGCAGTTGTTCCCAGAGCCAAATCTCAAACTTCTTTTGGTGCTGCTGATGATAGAAGATCTAAGAGAGAAGCTTAAAATCCCAACAGGGAAATTCTTTTCAAAAAGGGCAAGGAAAAGGACTGATAGTGTAAGCTGAACTACATATATCTTACTCTGAACAAATTTGCTGTGTGATTATACATATGCTTCTGCAATGCTGTTGTTTACATTTCTGCAATGTTGTATTTATTTCTGCTTGTATGCTTTTAAAATTCCTATAAATCATGTAAATAGTAATCCTAACCCAAATAGGGGGAGATTGTTGGAACATCCTATTACTGATTTGGGTAAGGATCAATATGTTCATAGGATTGTGTCTTGACCTCATTGTATAGTTTTAAAGGTCAACTAGAATAGGTCTAAGGCTTAGAACTTAGGTTTGAATGCTTCCCCCAAGAGCTCCTAGTTCAGATTACAAGTGCAGAAGACCAAAGCTATTATCGTCGAGCGCAGATCGACGAGGCTTCAAACTCAGTTCGTCTATCTCAAAGCTTAGGTCTTCTGCACTTATAATCTGAAATAGGAGGTCTTGGGGGCAGCTTTCAAACCTAAGTTCTAAGCCTTAGACCTATTCTAGTTGACCTTTAAAATTATACATTGAGGTCAAGACACAATCCTATGAACATAGTGATCCTTACCCAAATCAGTAATAGGATGTTCCAACACACCCACATATATACTTACTTGGACGATGCGGGAATACTACCAATTCTTGTGTCAGTTCCCCCTTTTTCATCCATACTCATTCGTGAATTCTATAAAAATCTCTGCGATCCATCAATAATAGCATTTGACGAAGGGTGCAGTCCAGTATAGGTTCACACATTATGACCATTGAACATGAGGACTTGGAGAAAATGTATGACTTGACTCTGGGTTCTGAATGAAATCATTGAGTGCTTCAAAACTTCTAGAAAGTGGACTCGAATAAATAAGTTTCTCCATGGTGAGGAGGATTGATGAGACCTTATCACTATAATGGCTACGCTCACTTCAGATGCACTTATTATTTAGGACATCTTACGTCACTCCTTCATATACAAGTCTGGGGACACGAAGAAGATAACTGCTCAGCTCTCCATTGTTACATACTACATCATGGCAAGTACATCATTCAGTGTTTCAGATTTGATTTTATCTATGATGCGTTATACTTTTCGGCTGAAATATCCCGAGCGCCAACAATTGAACACCCTGTCATTGGGTTGGGTGATTCATAGGATATTAATGCATAAGTATCTTACTATCGATTGGACCTTATTTCTAAATGATAGCTAACCTCAGACATATAGGGTAGAAGAGATCTCTACATCACCTAGTACTCAGCCATCTACATCACGACCTCCTCAACGTCGTGGAGAATCACTCTAGGAACCCCGTCGAGGTTTTTATGAGGAGGTTGAGGCACGGGGTTAGGATATAAGGGAACAAGGTCGAGAGATATGAGAGACAAGCAAGACGGTGAGAGGATTGAAGAAAATGACGAAGAAGATGATGCAAAAGTTCAATATTTTTCCGAATTCCTCAGAGGAGTGGCATCAATGAGTAGGTATTCAGTACTCGTAGCCTAGTGGCACTGTCTTCCCCCCTTTTCCCCTTTTTTGTTAAAAACTATATTAAGACAAGCTAAACATTATTATATTTATTGTGAATTATTGCCGGTAGGGATACCACTGAAGATAACTAGCATGATTTTAACTATGCCTATTGATTTAATTTGCGATAGAAACTTGCATAGCTTGATATTATTTGATTATCGAATTTTTGTGGCTAGTTATCTATCGTGTTGGCTCAAACAAACAAATTAAAGAACCAAAACAAACAAACAAAAAAATAAAAATTATAAGCATATCGTTAAGTAAAATAGTGTAGTTTGTTTTGATCTTACTTCACGCAAATGTAGGATATTAATGGAGAGGATATTTAGGTATCCAAGCGAGACCATGTGAGGCAGTTCTCTTGGGTACCTAAATACTTTGCGTTGTCTTATGGTTAGGTAAGGATGGATGAGTCATTTCTACTGAGAGTAGTGTGTCATTCTTACTGGTGGGTCTCCATTCATTACATGGTTGAATGATATTTTTATACGCCAAATTTCCATACAAATTATTTTGAGTCTTCTTATAGTTATTTTTGTTTGAAACACCGTACGGGGAAGATTTGTTGTCATGAAATTTTTTTCTAATTTAGATTTTTGTTGTTTAACATAAAGACTCATTGCGTAGTGATTCTTAAAAGGAAATTTTGTCCATTTGATTTTAAAAAGAAAGTGATTTGATTTTTCAAATGAAGATGATTTTTATATTTTGGAATTTCATTTGCACATGCATGATGTATTTCACTCCTTTTGTTTTGCTTAGTTATAATATGAAAATTTATATTCAGCATGCTTTTTGGTTTTTCTTGAGATTTTGGAGTTATGGTTTGTGAGTTTTTAATCACAATTTTCTGAAGCATATTGATTTTTGTTTCCAATTCTTTTTTTTTTTGAGATTATGTCTAGCTTTATTGTACGCGATTGTACTATTTTTAAGAAAGGAAACAACATATTCAATATGAGCTTCATACTTACTCCCAAATTCATCAAAAGTCTCATTTATCTCCTTAATTTCAATTTCACAATTATTGTATCTAGCACAATCACTTTTCAATGATGAGTTTTCTAAACATAATTTCTCATTTTATTCTTTTGCAAGAAGAGGCTCCTTTTCAAAAACCTTATATTTTTCTTTTAATTCATTACAATATATACACGGTGTAGAAGTGTTAACTAAAGAGCAAGTAGGAGAACTAGACACATCAAAAATAGATTGTTCATGAAACTATGCTTTTAATTTTTTATTTTCTAAGCTCAATCTTGAATTAATATTTTTCAGTTTCTTAATTATGCATTTAGCCTCATCTAGCACATGTAATGTAGAAATATAATTACAAACAAGAAGTGAATTTGATTTTCTTACAACATTTTTGGATGAGGCAAAATAGAAGCATAGAGTTTCGTTGACTTATTCATCTTGTCTTTCCTCTTCCAAAGATATATTTTTATTTTCCCTTCTGCTTGATGTGTTTGTAGTGTCCTCCTCAAAAAGTAGTCTTCAATTGATTCTTCGCTTAAATCCATGTGAAATTGCTCAGATTTATTGTCTATAGAAGGAACACTATAAGTAATCTCAAGAAATTTCCATATATTATAAGAAGTAGGATATGTGTAGATGAGTTTGAAAATTTCTTGACCAAGCTCACAAAACAAACTATTCATAGCTTTTACATTTAAATAACATTCATGTTTATTTAAATTATTTAGGGGCTTGATACTAGTCATGTTCCAAACTTCTATATCTAATAATATAAGGAATTTTCTCATTAGTATTCTCCACACGTTATAATTCACACCTATAAATAAAGGTGGTGCTATTGATTTTTAGTGTACAAAATTTCTTCCCCACTACTCATTTGGAGATTAGGGTTGGCCATTATTCCCGGTGGTGAAACCCTTTTGGAATAACTGGCTCTGATACCACTTGTTGGATCTGGTGGCCTACCTTAGAGGGGGTGAATAAGGTTTTTAAGTAAATACAAAATTAAAATGAATTTCACTAAGGACGACCTGGTCTAGAAGCTACTACGGGGTGGTAGACTACTGTCGCGTGAGGGTAGGTAACAGTACTACTTTTCCTATGTAAAAATTTATTTTTTGATTTTCCGCACAACTCTCAAAGCCTTCGCAACATACAACCACAAATTTGAGATTAAATAAGAGAAATATAATTCTATTCGAAATTAAACACAAGGGTTCCAACAAAATAACTTGATCTCTGAGATGCCGGAGATCAGAGGAAATGAAACTAATAATTTTATTTTAGGTTTCTATACCGACCCTCAACCAGGACCGGTTGGCTCTCTATATTCTTCCAAAGAAGATTGACGAGTCAACTCTTCACCTTCTTCCTAGTAAGGGTCTTAGAGCCCACAATATATCCCAGATCTAGACATCCTCCTAGGTCAATTTCCCAAAGATTCCTCTAAAGAATCTGACGGCCTCCCAGGACGATTTCCCTCAAACTCAGACTGAATAGAAAAGTGAAAATACAATAAGAATAAAAGAGTTTGAAATTTTTGCTCCCTCAAATAAGAAATCCTCCGTAGAATGGTGTGCACTCGAGGCTTCTGAATATCATTCTTCTTGCACTCGATCAACCGATGATGGTCGTTGGAGACTTCGTTCTTCAAAGTTCTTCGATCACGAATAGGAAGGAGAAATTTCGCTTTTTCTTGCTTGGAGACAGTGGTTTATACCAACAGAGATGGTAGCCAAACCCTCGATGTGTAATTCTCCTTCTTCTTGTCTCCTACGAAAAAGAAACGTGCACTTTATACTCGTCTTTAAAAAAGCTACCAACGATCGTAGAGCTAATGCCCGGCGGTCGGTCTTCTCACGCGATGTCGCCAGTTGTCTATTAAATTAAGAAAAATATCCTTAAAATATTCTCGCCACTTTTGGATACCGGGCATGGTAAGGCTAGCACTCGGCGGTACTAGTTGCTCCTTGATGTTGTCGATTCGACGGAATAGTGCCTGGCCGTAGTGATGTAGTCAAATTAGCTAGTGCCCAGTGGTAGCAGCTTATCCTTGATGTAGTCAAATTGGCTAGCGCTCGTCGGTAGGGCTAACTCCTATCGGTAGGTCACAGAGAAGACTCTTTGCACACTCAACATTAATTCTTCAACGCTAGCGCCAGCAATAGTACTGGCGCCCGACGGTAGGTCACATACCTTGAAACTATCATTCTTTATACTTGTAAACCTACACATTATGCCCAACGCAAGTATGATAAAATATAACTTGAGATTTGATATTATAAAACTAAAGATGCATACCATGGGTTCCAACAAGGTCTCTCCAAGGGCTACAACTTTTGTGTAGAGCCAGAGGTTCAGATCAAAATGTATCATACCTAAAAATGTGTTTGAACCCAAATGTATAAAATAGGACAGAATTTGATTTGTATATAAATTAATGGTCACAAGATAATAAATTTGAATTTAGATCTAGGGAGCTATAAAGATTCTCAGAAAGCGTTCAACCACTCGTTGGAAAGGTATTTTTAAGGGATACAACTTTAATGTTGTACCCGAGGTCTTAATCTGAATGGATCATGCCTAAAAAGTGGCTTGAATCTAGTGTGCACAAGATTGATTTTGTTTTCCATATAAATAACATATCTTACATAGATCTTGAAGTAGATTAGAAAACAACTGATTGTCTTCTTCCTTGAGCCTGGGGATGTGGTTTTCCTGACCTGTAGCCAATAAATCTCTCTTTTGTAGCCACCTAAACCCAAACCTAGCCAACTAGAAGTGGATTGTGGGTGGCGATTCGGTGGCCGGATTAACAAACCAGATCATGGATTTCAGCCATTTTCCATGGCTTGCTCTCAAATAGCACTCAATCGAGTTTGATGTCTCTCCTAATCAAATCTAGGAAACTAGAACCAAGGGAGAGGGGAAGAAGCTCACCTGATTTGTTTCCATTAATCAAGTTTATCTTCTTGGCGGCAAGATGGCGGTGGTCAGCTATGTTCCAACTTCCTCCCCTAAGTTTGCTCTCCTTTAGAAATTCCTTGGCTCTGTAGCTTGGGTTGAGAATAAATCGAAGGGCCTAATGATGAAGGGGAAAGAGTTCTATGGAAAAATATTTGTGTTTCTAGGTAATCTCGAAGTAGTCAAGCAGTTAATCTCACTACTAACGCGATATAAGGCTATATGGTCGAAAATAAGAGTGTTTAGAGAAGTTGGAGGAAGGATTGTGTTGGCC
Organism: Platanthera zijinensis; assembly: GCA_039513925.1. Lineage (NCBI taxonomy): Eukaryota > Viridiplantae > Streptophyta > Magnoliopsida > Asparagales > Orchidaceae > Platanthera > Platanthera zijinensis. The sequence goes on from CM077095.1 coordinate 15,932,868, forward strand.
TTACTCATATTCGATATGACCGAAGGACCAATCCTATGACTCATTGGAGTTGTCTGTGTTGACTATGCTGAAGGTATCTAGTTGTCAACCTAAATCACCTAGAGGGGGTGAATATGTGAATCCTACAGCTTATAGCAGAATAAAAATCTAGTAAAAAGAGCATAGAACAAGAGAATAAATGCAGCATAAACACAAGGATTTATAGTGGTTTCCCAAAATGGGTACGCCCACTATCCCGCCTCGCTTATCTAGCACTTCGGGCTAGACTCGGCTACTCACCAAAACTCAAATTAATAATAATATTACAACTCAAAGTATATAATTCCTATAATCTCGGAGAACAACTTCACCCACATTCGACCCTTCAATAAGGATATTCAAAAACAGGAAAGCAACATCTTCCTACAAGGTATAAAAAGATTTATATAAAAAATAGATTGTAAACAATATTCTAAAAACTCTTAGGAGTTTTTCATCAGATTTGGAAAACAGCCCTTCTTCTTTGCTTGAAAGATTTGACTGAAATCTTCATGAAGAAGAAGAAGAATATGAAATTAACAGCACAGATCTGATCTGATAAATGACTAATCTCTGAATGAATGTGAATTTGGAATCTTCAGATCGATCGAGTCTTTTCTTTCCAGGAGGAATTGCAGATCGGGATAGTTGTCGGCGATTGAGTTCTTCGTGAATTCAATTTTGAATTCCTGATTGTTTATTGCAATTTGTAATTAGATCACGATTAGTTTTTTCTAAAATAATCCTTGACTATTTATAGACGATTCCTCACTAACAGCTCGAGTTCAAACTTAGTTCTACCATCCATGTATACTGTATATGGCAGAAGCCCTAATTTTGGAAAGCCGTAAAAATGAGAATGAACCTGAACGAAGATTTGCTTAAGTGAAAATTCGTCGAGACATAATGTGAGCTCTCAAGAATACTCAACGAATTTACTTGAGTATTCGATGAATTTTACTTAGAACCGACTAACACTAACTTTCTCTGGAATATAAAGGTTGTTCACTTGACTTCTCGAGAGGACTTGACGAATTTCACGAGTACTCATGTAAGTACTCGACAAATTCACTTGAGTACTCAGTGAAATTTACTTAGCTGATCCAGACAGCAGTCCTCAGTGATCTCTCAAGTACTCCTAAGATCACTCGACGAATTCTTTGAGTGCTTATGTGAGTTCTCGACGAATTTAACGAGACCTCACGAGATCACTCATCTAATTTGTCTTAGCTAAAATCTACAACTTTTGAATAGCAACTTCCTTTGTGATGTTAGATGAAGTATACCCCATTAGAGAGATTACGCATGGGTGTACATGATGTTCTATATAATGAGGAATTACATTGCACAAGACTATGTTTGAAGACTTATTGTAACCTGACAATGGTTTGTACTTGGCAGTAGAGACCTGCACCAAACACAATTAAAACTAACATCAAGTAAAACCTCAATTAAACTTAGTTCAAGGGACATTTCTTCAAATCAGGGCTATTGTGGATGCAATACCCAACAATCTCCCCCTATTTGAAAAGTCAGAACCCTATATACTAAGTTGAATTATGCGGACAATAAAGTAAAGAAACAGAAGGCACAAAAAGATATATGAATTCAAAACAATAAGAGATTAACAAACATCAATATTTATATATAAGTTTCTTGTCGGCATTCTAACACATTCACAACATAATAGAATATAAAAAAATGATAGTCCCAAGAATGCTCCTTTCCCTTGCTCTTTTCATGCTGCCTGACAAAATAAGCATTAGGCTTGGGATAATATCTTGGTGGAGGAGGAGGAGCATCAAGATTTTCTCTTCCATGCTTTCTAAAATGAAGCCTCCTCTTCACATTTGACACTTTCATGCTTATCCCATTCATCTTTGTTGTAGTATAGCTTTGGCTCTTCATTTTTCAAGTCAACTATGCTGAGTGTCTCCAAAATAATACCTTTGGAGATAGGACTCCACACTTTAACATATTCTCTTTTTTCTCTGTTAGGATCTGATCTTCTTACTGATGGGCCTTCCCCATATCTTCTTCTCTATTGAGGAGGTCTGGAAGAGTCTTCAAGGATCTCTACCTCTTCCTCAGAAACATCATACCATACTTTAGTATATTCTTTAGGAGGTGCATACTCTCTACCTTCAGCATATTGCTCAAAAAACTCTACACCCTCAGCATGTATCTCTCCACCTTCAACAGGTTGTTCTTCCTCAAAATGAGGTGGAAATGGAACTCTTTCAGTCAACTCTTCATACAACCACTTAATATTCTGATAAATATAGACATTTACACTGTGCATTCTGTTGCACACTATAAAACCCCCCTCCCTGAACACAAGACATGGGCTAGGGAAGTTTTATGCCCAGAACATCTGCCTTATGGTAGCATCAGCACACGGGCTAATCTGTACCACAAGTCTCCTATTCTGCTTGCTAATTTCCAATATCACAGATGCCAACCCAACAAATAAAAGAACACAGAAGTCATGATCCACAAAAAGGTAAATGTCCGAAATAGTACATCAAAATAAGAAGCTATATCAGCTCCTTTAATATCAGAGTACACAAAACTTCCTGAAGGCTACATCATAAAGCTCAAAACTCACATCCGTCATTGAAGGAAGTGATGGTATCGTCGTATCAGGCCCTGTCCCCCTGGCATGATTGTCATCCTGCACAAGGAGTTGATGCTGCCCCGCCTTCGGGGTATCCTCCTAAAATCTTAAACGTAGCACTCGTTAGTTATAAATACTAAGTGGCTTCACATCCGCTCACCCTAGAAACTTTTAGGCACAAGCCTTAGGAAAAGAGAGAGGAGCATAATATAACAGTAATATATATATATCAAACATGTGACGGAAGAGTATTGTTGAATCATAGAGTACATGTATATAACAACACATCAATAGTGAGCAGGTAATAGTAGTAGATAAAAATATATATAAAGGCATATCTATTCTATCAGCATATCAATCATAAGTACCGAATTTAACTGAACTTATAAAAATGTTCATACAAATATATAAGTTAAGGGTCAGGCATATCAAAGTAACTCATCATATAAAAGTACTCATACAAATTTATATGATGAGGATCTTATGCGGTGCAATGAAATGAATGCAATATGATGACTCGCCCATGCTTACACACACACACACACTTACTATATTGACATAGGACTTAGTTCCCACTTTTCGAGAGGTAATGATCTTCTTCGGCATCACCCATCATGGAAAAATGGGGATAATGGAGCGGGCATCTCCACTTCTAGGCGGGTATCCACACTACCAGGTCTAGGAATTCGTACACCTCAACGCTATCATCCTCCAACCAGCAGAGCTCCTTCATATACGACATAGAAGGGGTCTTGGGTAGATGTGTACCAAGAGCCTAGCCCAACTGTCTTAATAGCATTGAAGGGTTCTTCGGGAGGTAAACACCAAAGAGCCCGGTCTAACTGGCTCAATAGGCACAGAAGGGATCTTTAGGAAGTAAGCGCCAAAGAGCCCAACCCAACCATCCTAGGGAAAACTGCCGTCTTCCGTCAGTGCGACGACTGGAAAGCTCGTTGACCTGCCACATTAATTCTCAACACAGGGTCAAACATCGTGTGGACAAACACACACACGCACATATAAACCTCTCATATTCCCATACTCCAAGGCATCCAAGGGCCCCAACCGAGTCACTTCATAATACATCTTACCTGTGCCCATAAGCACGCAAGGGCTCCACCTCGAGTCCCTTTTTACCTTAATATAGAATGCCCCAACATTTATATTTTCCATTATTATCATTAGATTCAGCATAACGAGACAGCATTTATCATCAGTAAAATCCCAAACCAATATTTATTTCCACAATCATAATCTCAATCGTCAAGTATTTTCATCCTCTTATGAGCAATAATCATGAAACTATTAAATGAGACATATCAGGACCAGATCCACTGATAATTCTGCCATAGCTCAGGTCTAGCATCTCGATCAGGACCACAGACCTTTAGCCCCAATAAATTTCTAATATATTAATTCATAACATAATATTATATAAAAAGTGATTAGCGATATCTCAACACAATTTTCTCCAAATCTTATGAAGGTCAATGGGGGTTAGCAAAATATCATCAAGTGTATGTCACCAAAATTTTATAAGCCTCAAACAACTATTATTATGAGAGAACTTGCAAATTATTAAATATGTACGATATCACTTCAATTTAGCAAATTCAAACGCACTTTTAGGGAGCTATAGAGAACCTTAGAAAATGTGTAACCATCCGTTAGAAAGGTCTTTCCAAGGGCTTCAACTTTCTTGTTGAGCTTAAGACCTGAACGGCTAATACCTAAAATCGGCCATAAAATCTGCTGCGCACAGAAACCATATTAATGTACATTACTTTTGCACACATCGTAAAGATGGATGAACGACATCAGTTTGTCTCCTTCCTCCAGCCATCGCACAAGGCACACCTAACTTCTCTCTTCCCATTCTCTCTCATTATACAACTATTCTTCATGAATCAAATCTGTCATCTTCGTAATGAAGAGAGGAGATGATTGAAGACATTTTCGCAGCGATCAATGCCCAAGAACAAAAGTTATAGTATGGTAACTTCCTAGGAAATCTCCATTAAACTCCAAATTAAGCTCTCTTAAGCCAATGTCTCTCCTACACTTTAGATCTAAAGATCTAGTACCAAGGGAGAGGGTAGGAAACTCACCTAGTTTCCGGACATGGATCGTATTCTCCTCCTTAGTGGTATAGTGTTCTTCTACCAACGTTTACTGCGGTTCTTCATTCTTCCAGGGGAGATGTTCGGCTCAGCTGAAAAATAACGATGTTTTGCACCTAGGTTTTGGATGATCCTTTATAAAGGAAGGACCAGCTGATTTAGGGTTAAAATTCTTCATACCATTTGTCACTCCCTTATTGGACCTAACTTAGTTATAATATAAAAATAGGACTTAACAAGATAAGGAGATTAATTTCACCATAATTATATAAGTCCAGAAATACTGGTTAAACCCGTAATCTTCTCCTAGGCTGTGAGTAATCAAGACAACATGCATAAAAAACATTAAGTCCATTCGTCGTGTATACTCGACAAATTGTCGAGTGCATTAGATCCGTTACATGAGTCATTTCGGCGAATTCACAAGTCCACCCAACGAATCTCTCGGCAACTTTTGTCGAACCCTTTCGACGAATCCACGAGTCCTTTCTAAGAACATCATGATGGATTTCACAAGTCCACTCAAGTTCACTCGATGAATTTGTTGAGTCTTCTCAAGTTCACTCGATGAATTTATAAGTCTTCTCAACAATTTCACGAGTCTTCTCAATGAATTCACTCCATGCCTATTCTAATTGCATTCTCAAGTTACCATTATGACACCACAACACATACGAGGGGTCTAGCTCGAATAGGACGTTATAAATCCTATAAACAAACAAAATATTTAGTCCCCAAAATCGAAGCTAAGTCTACAGTTAACAAAGTACGAGGTACACAAGTTAAGTGTTTAAATTTACCTTAGGGAAAAAAATCTGGGTTATGTTGTTGGATAAGGTCCATAGGCTCCCAAATGTACTCCTCTTTTCCATAGTTGGACCATAGGACCTTCACTAATGGAACACTTTTTCTCCTCAGCCCTTGTACTTCAGAATCTACTATCCGCACAGGCTCTAGTTGAACAGATCTATCTGATGCCACGGGGACAGATGTAGCTGTGACAAACAACTCAGGCTTAAGTAGTGCTTTCCTAAGGGAAGATACATGAAAGACATTGTGTGAGTTCTCCAATTCCTATAGCAGCTCTAGCCTATAAGCCAATGGACCGATCTTTTCCAAAATAGTACAAGGCCCCATGTATCGCGAGCTGAGCTTCTTCCTTCCACAAATACGTGATACCCAATGCATCAGCTTAATATATAGAAAAACCTGTTCACCCACTTGGAATTCCACCATCCTGTGTTTTGCATCATAGTACTTTGTTTGCCGGCGATGAGCCTCTAGCATGAGATCTTGGATCAACCAAATAAAAGCATCGGTGTCATCGATGTACTCCACTCCCAACACCTTAGGATCCTCATTTTGAACCCATGATAAAGGGGTTCTGCACCTCCTACCATAGAGTGCTTTATAAGGTGTCATGCCAATGCTTTCTTGGTGGCTATTATTATACGAGATCTCTACCAACGGTAGAAGACTCTCCCACAGCTCTCCCCTATCCAAAACGCATAACCGCAACAAGTCTTCCATTGTTCTAATTATTCTCTCAGACTGGTTGTTAGTCTGAGGGTGAAAATTCATGCTAAAGGTAAGGCGAGAACCCAAATATGCTTGAACTGCCTTCCATTCCTTAGAGGTAAAGCGAGCATCACGGTCCGAGAATATTTCTTCGGCACCCCATAGTATCGAATGAACGGCTCCACAAAGATACAACCTGACACATCAACATGCGCCTCCTTCCTTATTGGAATAAACTTGGCAAACTTTGTGAAGCGATCCACAATCACCCAAACTAAATCATTCCCCGAGTGAGATCCGGGAAGACCGTCAACAAAATCCATGGAGATATCCTCGAACTTCCACTCTAGAATTAGCAATGGCTATAATACTCCACCAAGGCACTTGCACTCCACCTTTACCTTCTAACAAGCCACACAGTGTGTAACATAGTACGTGACATCTCACTTCATTCCTGACCAAAACATGGTCCGCCGCAAGTCGGTGTACATTTTGGAATTTTGTGACGCACTGAATACTTGGTGCAATGGGCCTCTCTCAAGATGTCTTCCCAAATGCCACCACCTGCGGGAATGTAAAGTCTGTCATGGAAATTAATGAGGTATTCATTTAACGTATATCCTTTTGCTAATCCTCCCACAATCGCTTGGAACAAAGGGGCCAAAGAACATCTTTCCCTTGCTCTGCCTGAATCTGATCCCGAATGTCACAAACTATACTTATGGTGGCCAAATACCCTGTATAGGCCTCGGGACAAGCCTTAGACACCAATGTAATCTCCATCTCCTTAAGTACTATAGTTAACTTCATAGCCATTAATTGGGATTTAGGGCTCATCACGGGTGCCTTCCTGCTTAGAGCATCTGCCACTGAGTTCGCCTTCCCGGGGTTATAGTTCAATGTAAACTCATAATCATATAAAAACTCTAGCCACAGCCACTACCTCAAGTTCAGATCCTCTTGGGTGTGGATGTACTTCAAGTTCTTATGATCTGAAAAGATCTCGCAGTGGACGCCATATAGATAGTGTATCAAAATTTTTAGAGTGAATACCACTTCTCCTAGCTCTAAGTCATGCACTGGGTATTTCACTTCATTCTTCTTGAGTTGTCTAGAAGCGTACGCAATCACATGCCCATGCTACATCAACACCTCCCCCATGTCATGATAGGATGCAATAGTATAAATCTAGAATCATTCCTTCCCAGATAGTAGGGTAACGATCGGTGCGGAGGTAAGACGGTCATTCAACTCTTGAAATGCAACTTCACACTTGAGTATACATACAAAAGGTACACCCTTCTTTGTCAAAGCAGTGAGGGGAAGGGTGATCTTCAAAAATCCTTCAACAAACTTGAGATAATGCCCCGCAAGTCTTTGAAAACTTCGCACATCAGCCGCTGACCTTAAGGGAGACCACTCCTTAACAGCACACACCTTGGCCCGATCTACTGCTAGTCCAGCACCACTTATAATAGTCCATGAAAGCCACTTCTCGGTGCCAAAACTCATACTTGATGAACTTAGCAAACAAACAGTTCTCCTTTATTTTCTTTAAAACTAAGGCCAAGTGCTCTGTATGCTCCTCATCTACCCTTGAGTAGACCAAAATGTCATCAATAAATATGATAACAAAAGCATCCAAATACGGCTCAAATACCCTATTCATCAAACTCATGAATGCAGAAGGGGAATTTGTGAGTCCAAACGACATTATAGTGAACTCATATAAACCATATCTCGAGATAAATGCAGTCTTCTAGATATCTTCTTCCTGTATCATTAACTGGTAGTACCCCGATCGCAAATCTAATTTGGAAAACCAATACGCTCCCACTAGCTGATCGAATCACTCGTCGATCCGGGACAAAGGATAGGTGTTCCGCACTGTCAGTCGGTTGAGCTCTCGGTAGTCTATACAACCACAACGATCCATCATTCTTCTTAATGAACAAAACAGGGGATCCCTAGGGTGATGAACATGGACAAACAAAACCTAATTCCACTAACTATTGTAATAAAACTCTAAACTCTGCCAGTTCCTTTGGATCCATCCAATAAGGGGTTCAAGATATGGGTTTAGCACCCGACACTAGCCTAATTTGGAAGTCTACTTCCCTAGGTGGGGGCAATCCAGGTAGCTTTTCGAGAAAAACCTCAAGAAAATCCTGCACCACTAGTACATCCTTCATGCTAGCTACCATCTCTTTTAGTTCAAAACATATCATTAACACCTCATCCCCTTGCGTATGGGCCTTTATTGCCTAAATAGAATACAACAACACTCGGGGTGCGAATCTAATACCTTGTAAGATGACCTCTGAATCCTCATGCCTCAAGGTGATCTGCTTTACCGCACAGTCAATCCTGGAATGATGCCAATCCAGTCATGTTATACCCTGAATAAGGCCAAATTCTGGCATCCCTAACACTATTGCAGGGGTCTCGAAAAGTTTCCCTCCAATATATACATCAAATTCGCACTTCGTGGACGAGGTCATCTCAGAGCTGTCTAGAAGGTGTACTCTCCGAGTTACTCGGGTTAAATGTTGCACACTATATAGATCTTTTACGAAGTCCGCTGAGACAAACGAATGGGTGGCACCAATATCAAATAGAGTGTGGGCAGGTCTCCCACTAATATTCACGATGCCTTAATATTAAGTTATAATAATTTCAAAGCTAGATTTTTAGCACAATCTCAGTCTTGCTAGGGACGAATGCTTATAAACATATTAATTTGACTACAAGATACGTGCAATAACTTCTTGCAAGTCCTTCACTTGAGTAATATCTAAAGCAAACACCTACTAACGAGCAGTTCCAGGGTTCCTACCTTGTGTTCCTCATCATTGACCATATCCTTGTCCTCGCTATGCTGCTGGAGGAAACACTAGATGATTTGGAACACTCTGAATAAGTTGTGGGAAGAAATGTCGAATATGGCCCGACTGATGAAAGTGGAAGCACCCTTCCCTGAAGTACTCCCTAGGATGTCGATATACCTGATTTTGCTGGAATTGGGGTAGTGATAACTGGGGGTCGGACGCTCCAACCCTGAAATTCTGGTAGAATCAGCTGTCCCTTCCTCATTGGTTTCCACTACTTCCTCTAGCAAGCTGCCTCCTCTTACTAGGCCTACCTCCATTATTCCTTCAACTTGTCTTTTACCACTAGCATGTACCCCAAGATGGTCTGTCTCCAATCTTTTCGCCATTTCTATTATCTGAGCAAGGCTCGAGTTAGCTATAAACATAAGAGCCTGCCTTAAAGGGTCACACAAACCTTTGTAGAATCGCTTCGCGTACCCACGATCATCCAAATCGTAGGAGTCAGTTTGTAAGATCCTGTTCCTCAAATTCTGGGCAACCCGGATCTTATGCCCAGAACCGCCGCCTTACGGTGACACTAACGCACGGGTTAGTCGTCACCGCAAGACGCCGATTCTGCCGGCTAGTACGATCATATCCTGTTCGGCCAATATGCATGATAAATCAGAGTAACGCAAAAGCAAGTCCACAGCCACAGTATATATATATATCAAAAGAAATATAAGCCAGTCCATAATGAGTACAAAAGGGAAAGTAAATAGGGCTTATGCCCAGTACATCATAATCACTCTCACTCTCACATACATAGCAGCGGAAAAACTAAAACTCTCTCATCACCTGTAGACGTGCCTCAGTAGTAGTAGCAGGTGCCGGCCTCTGCTCCTCAAATCCGGCCTCCTCGACGTGCTGGACCACCTCCTCGAGCTCCTAAAAATAATAAGGTCACCGACCATTAGTCAAAAAGACTAAGTCGTATCCTCAGCACCTCCTCCTGCAACTCCTAGGCACCGTGCGGGAGGACGAAGCGGAGGACAACAAGGGGTGGCAAAAGGCGAGCAGGTGACAGGAAACTAACAGAGTATATATAACCAAAATATAGTGAAATGTAACCTCCACTTATGCGAGTACGCATAAGCAAGGGATCTTTTGCAAGGCTCCCATTGTATAGAATGTCCCATACCATTTATACAATGGGGTGTCAGAGTCACAAGCATATATATGTATAAAGGAAAAATAACCTTAACCTATAAACGTGCCCACTCAGGCTTATAGGCTAAGGGTTCGTATAGCAGGTCCTAATGTATAAGCGTCCCATACCACTTATACATTAGGTGTCTTAGGTTGTTATGCAGATTAATGTTATGCAACTATATGGTGGGTATGATATGAACATGCAGTGCAACACACACACACGACTCCGTGATCACAGACCTTTAGTTCCCACTTTTCGAGAGCTAGCATCACTCTCAGGTACCACCGTTGTGGCTATGGCAGCAGCGGAGCGGGCGTCTCCGCCTTCTAGGCGGGTATACACACTACCAGGCCTAGACCTCTCTTGTACGCCTCTGTACACCGACAGTGCACTCTAGAGTCTCTGCGTACCACTTTGCTGACTACCTGTCAGTCTTGTTGGGTCGGGTGCGCGTTATTAGGAAAAGTCCTCCAGACTCCAGTATAAACATCCTACTGGTCCTTCTAACCCCCGCACCCGCCTGGTCCACCGTACTGCCGTCGGTGTGACGACTGGCCAGTACCGCATGGCCCGCCACTAATATATGCACATGCAAGTATTATATATTGAGCCTCCAGCTCAAAGGACTATCATGTCTCAAATCTCTCCAACCCGCCACGGGTGAGTATGTGTTACAAACCCTCCAACCCTGGCCGGGTGAGTGTATATAAGTCAATTCCTTTCCTCCAACTCTGCACGGGTGAGCAAGTAGTCAAAAGACTCCAAGTCCCTCCAACCCGGCACGAGTGAGCACATATCCAGTTCACTTAACCTAATAGACTACTCTTATCTACAGATTATCATACTTAGAGTCTTAAGGATAATCCCAGGACTGCCCAAGGTATTCCCGGTGAAGGGCTCTCAGGGGCACTAGGAGCTGCGATGGGCTGAATCCCAAAGCTCCCTTTCTCAAGGACATTTACTTTAGTTGTTTCTTACCCCGGACCTCTTTTCTCTCTCCTGTTACATAGAGTGACCTAGTGATTTAAGGTATAGATTAAGGAGTGACGGTCTTCCGTCAACCCTACCTAGGTATGGCTAATGTTGCACTTTTACTCTCGTCTCTATAATGCATCTGCTACCCAGGGTTATACTTCCGAACTTAGACTCTAACTCAGCTGTTGATTCATCCCCTGGCGGCCTATAGTCCAGCCTACTTTTACTATGCGCACCCCATGACCTAACACCACCCTGAAATCGAACTTCTAAATCTTTGATCCAACTGACCTCAAATATTTATCCTAGGGTGGTATGGACTAATAAAATGAGTGTGTTGATTTTTATAATATTCCTAGGTCATTAAGGCCTTTAAATAAATCTTTTACATTATTCCCTAGGTCATTTTACACAAGAAGTATTAACAATTAAGATCTTCTGACCTAAGGGAATTTTCCTGAGTTGCATATGAATAAATTATTACTGTCTACAACATTTCATAATTTCTCTTTTTATATTTCTATTTTTTTTCCATAATTAATACCAATTCTACCTATTTATCACTTTCCAAATGAAGTACAAGAAATATATACACCAAAATTCCAGGAAAATTACTGAGCATTTATATTACCATTTTATGACTAATGGCAGAGTTTTATTAATTTCTACAAGGTAATGGTCTATCAAATCCATTCTTAATTATTTACCAAAAGTGCCATTATGCTAATTAATAATTAATATTGTACCCAAAAATTCTGATATAAATCTACAAGACTAATATAACAATTATGCAACTCTAGGATTATTTTCACAATTTTCCAACCAGTATTTACACTAATTCATAAACATTTACAAAAAGGGTAAAACGGTCATTTCCATGAATTTTGCTCTAACAGTTGCCAAACAGAGATAAGAAATTTTCTTAAGTCAATTAAAACACCATACTTTGACTTGGCTGAATCTGAAGGTTTTCTATAGCCAAAACCTATTTTTCCCATTTATTTTACAAAAGGACCTATAATTTGAAAAATTCCATTAAGTGGTATTTTTAATTCCAAAAATCCCAAAAATTATTCTAGGGGTGAAACATGCCCTAAAGTATCACTGGAATTTATTGCATGGCTTTTGGGTGCCTCAGTTAGGTTAAATACACAAAATATGAATTATTACTAATTGCACACCAAGGCCTAAATTAGCCTACACAAACACATGGAATAACCCTTCAAGCAGGGGTCCAACTGCCTTGAAATTCCTACCAGACACCAATAATGTCCCCAAGGACATACCACCAAAATTTGGGGTCATTTGGGTGCCTAAAATTACCATTATGCCCTTAATTTAATTTTTGATCTTTTGATAAAAACTATAGAAAAAGTTCTTCCAAAAATTCCAAATTTTTGGCAGGACATAGGCATGCCCTAAATACACCCATGACCAAAATTTCAGGTCATGGTGATGCTTGGTTTGTCCTGGGCATCCATTTTGGTTTCTGCCCTAGTTTAAGGGCAGTCCTAGCAAAACAGCCCTACAGAGCAGCCTACTGGTCCAACCCCTATGATTTCTGTGGCATTTTAAAGTTAACTCATCTATCTAGATTTTTCATTCAGGGTCCACCCCAAGGTGGGGCCTCTAAGTACTTCATAATCAACATGCAAAACAACTGATATATTGTGACAGAATTTCATTTATTCATGAAATTAAATAATGCATAATTAATAATATAATCTTTGCACGAATCTTAAAGTTAATCCAACGGTAGCTGCTTCGTCTTCTTCATGCAGTGCATGCATGGCCAGCCCGAGAGGTGTTCCTTGCGGGGTGGATTCCGACCATCGCCGGCGGCGGGGCCTCCGGCCAAGTCCTCCCCCGGCCTCACGGTGGTCGGGGCTAGGGCTGGCCGGCGGTTGGGCGGCGGAGGGCGGCGGACGGCGGCGGTGCAGCCAACCCGAAAGCTCTAAAAAACGCCATTTTTAAAACTTATTCCAAGCTTTTTGGATTCCTAGGTCGAGCTCGTTTGAGCTCGACTTCTAACCTAGATGATCTAGGATGCTAGCACAGTAAGAGGGGAGGGGATACGGACCCTTGGTGGTTGTGGTTGAGGGTGGCGGCGGCTTCCCCTAGCTTGCGAATTCCGGCGAGCTCCACGGCCGTCCATGGCTTTCTCCTTCTCTCTCTCTCTCTCTCTGGGATAGGGCTGGATGGAATGAGAGAGGGGGAAGAGGTTTGGGGCTGAGTTAAAGATGGGGGCGATCTCACCTAGGTGGGGCGGATTCACCAAGGAGGGGGGTCGGGTTGGTGGTTGTGGCCGGCTAGGTGGCTTGGCAGTGGGTCCCACAACTCCAGCTAGGTTAAGTTAACCCCTAATGGTCGGGTTCTAGGGTTGGGGGCCAAGGTTGGTGAGTGGAGAGGGGGGTTTGGCTCACATAAGTGAAATGGGTTATATTGGGTTCGGGTTTGGGCTTGGGCTTGACCCAAGGCTGCATGGTGGGGTCCCACACCTCCTAATAGCCCTACATGGTCAGCCAACCCAATGTGGATTGGTGGGGTGAGCCCAAGTGGCTCAAAATAACTCCACCACCTTTTCTCTCTCCTATTTATCACATTTTCTCTCTCCTAGGTAATTTCCCAAAATTACTATTGCATGCCCCTATTTTTCTCTTCCCTAGGGGGTTTAGGGTCACTTTAGACCCACCTAATGAGTTTGGGTTGGTTTGGGTGGACCCAACCTAGTGAAATGGGCTAGGACACCATTTTCACTATTTAGGTCAATATGTTGACTTGACCCAACATGGGTCAACTAGTTGACCCCATGGCCTACCTTGGGGTCCACTTAGATTGTATTTAGGGTTAGGGCATCATGGTGGGGTCATGGTGTGACTAAGGTTCCTGTTTAGGCTAGTTTGACCTGGTTTGACTTTGGCCCCATAGTGGGCCCCACATGGCTACAACCCACTATCTAGGGTCAAACCTAGCTCATTACCCTAACACCCACCCCATGCCTAACCCAATCTAAGTTAAGGGGTCTAGAAGTAACATTGGGATGTTACAAATCCTATAAACAAAAGAAATAATTTCGTCCCCGAAATTTAAGTTTGGGTCTACGGGTTCCAGTTGCAGAAATTGTTAAGGAAATTTTGTAGAAAATAACATAAAGGTACCTGATGTAAATAGTTCTGGATGACGCTCCAGCATCAGATCCCTAGGTTCCCAGGTGTGCTCCTCCTGTCCATGGTTGGACCACAGCACCTTTACGAGTGGAACCTTCTTTTTCCTCAACGTTCGAACCGCTGAATCGTCGATCCGGATCGGCTCCAATCTAACCGAACGGTCAGGCTCTACCGGTCCAGCTGCAGTAGGGACATGTTGCTCAGGGCGAAGGAGAGCTCTTCGCAAAGAAGAGACATGGAACACATCGTGTAGGCTGCTCAGCTCCGGGGGTAGTTGCAGCCGATAGGCCAAGGGGCCCACACGCTCCAGAATCAGGTATGGTCCCATGTACCGGGGGCTGAGCTTCTTATGTCTCCGAATACGAGAAATACCGTGTACCGGTCGGATTTTCAGGAAAACCCTGTCCCCAACTTGGAAGTCCACTTTCCGGTGCCGAGCATCATAATATTTCGCTTGTCTGCTCTGAGCCTCCAGAAGCCGATCCCTGATCAAATGAATCTGAGCCTCCGTATCCTCTACAAAGTCTGACCCAAGGGCTCGAGTATCCACATCTTGCACCCAGGATAGCGGAGTCCGGCATTTTCTCCCATAAAGCGCCTCGTAAGGAGCCATCCCTATGCTGGCCTGGTGGCTGTTGTTGTATGAGAATTCGATCAACGGCAGTAGCCTCTCCCAAGGTTTCCCTGTATCCAAAATACATAACCTGAGCAGGTCCTCCATAGTGCGTATCGTCCGCTCCGTCTGACCATCGGTCTGCGGGTGGAAGGCAGTGCTAAAGGAAAGTCTGGATCCCAAGTAAGCGTGCACTGCCCTCCATTCCCTGGAGGTAAAGCGACCATCCCTATCTGAAACAATAGACCTGGGTACTCCGTGATACCGGACGAACTGCTCTACAAATAACCTCACCAGTACAGCAACCGGGGCATCTTTTCTGACCGGAATAAACCGTGCCACCTTGGTCAACCTGTCTACAATGACCCAGACGGAGTCGTGCCCAGAATGAGAGCGAGGGAGTCCGTGAACAAAATCCATAGAGATATCCTCGAACTTCCACTCTGGGACTGGCAGTGGCTGTAATATACCGCCTGGGCTCTTGCATTCGGCCTTCACTCGCTGGCAAGTCTCGCAGTGTGTCACCAAGTATATGATCTCCCTCTTCATTCCTGGCCAGTACATAGTCCGCCGTAAGTCAGCCCACATCTTGGTGATACCGGGATGCACTGAATATCTGGAGTAGTGTGCCTCTCTGAGGATGTCATCCCGGATCTCACCACCTGCTGGAATGTACACTCGGCCACGGAATCGAAGAAGGTCGTCCTCCAGCGTATAGTCCTCATGCTTGCCTCCTTTTAGAGCGTCAAAGATGGGCTCTAGATCAGTATCCAATCTCTGGTGTGTAAGAATGCGTTTCTGTATATCATCATTGCTGACCAAAGAGTTCAGGTACTCTCGATAGAGCACTGGCTCGGCTTCCGAGACCATGGTAATCTGCATATCCTCCATCATGCGTAGTAGCTCCATAGACATCACCCGGGACTCCGGTCCAGAAGTGCCGGCTCTCCTGCTCAAAGCATCTGCTACAGTATTCGCCTTTCCCGGGTGATAGTGCATCTTATAGTCATAATCGCAGAGGAACTCAAGCCACCTCCTCTGTCGCAGGTTCAGAACCTTCTGCGTGTCGATGTATTTGAGATTCTTATGATCGGAGTATATGTCACAATGAATCCCGTAGAGGTAATGTCTCCATGTCTTGAGGGCAAAGACTACGGCTCCGAGCTCGAGATCATGTACAGGATAGTTATGCTCATGCTTCTTCAGCTGTCGCGAAGCATAAGCGATAACATGCCCGTGCTGCATTAGGACTGCACCCATCCCCTGATAGGATGCATCCGTGTATATCTGAAATCCTTCACTCCCCGAGGGAAGTGCAAGGATGGGGGACGAAGTGAGCCGATCCTTGAGCTCTTGAAATGCTGACTCGCACCGCTCTGTCCAGTCAAATGCGGCATCCTTTTTCGTCAAGGACGTGAGGGGGAGGGCTATCCTTGAAAACCCCTCCACGAACTTACGATAATAACCTGCCAGACCCAAGAAGCTACGTATATCCGACGCCGTCTTTGGCCGTGGCCAATCCCGCACTGCCTCTATCTTAGCAGGATCCACAGCTAATCCAGCTCCACTGATTGTGTGTCCTAGGAAAGCCACTTCCTGAAGCCAGAATTGACATTTTGAGAACTTCGCATACATCTGAAATTCTCTTAACTTCTGCAATACCAGTGCTAAATGCTCTGCGTGCTCCTCTCGAGATCGCGAATAAATCAGAATGTCGTCAATAAAGACTATAACAAACCGGTCCAGATAAGGCTCGAATACCCTGTTCATGAGCGTCATAAAGGCCGAGGGAGCATTCGTGAGCCCGAACGGCATCACCGTGAACTCATATAAGCCATAACGGGAGCTGAAGGCCGTCTTCGGTATATCTTCTTCTCTGATGCGGAGCTGATAATAACCCGAGCGCAAATCCAATTTTGAAAACCAGCAAGCTCCTTGAAGTTGATCGAAGAGCTCATCTATTCGTGGCAATGGATATGTATTCCGAACCGTCAATCGGTTCAGTTCTCTATAATCTATACATAGCCTCAGCGATCCGTCCTTCTTCTTCACAAATAGAACAGGTGCTCCCCAAGGCGAAGAACTCGGTCGTACAAAACCCGATTCCACCAGTTCCTGTAACTGTGCCCTGAATTCTGCCAATTCTCTAGGGGCCATTCTGTAGGGTGCTCGGGACACTGGTCTTGCCCCTGGCACCAACTGAATCCTGAAGTCTAAGTCCCGCGGTGGTGGTAGCCCAGGTAACTTCTCCGGAAAGACATCAGCATAATCTCGTGCCACTGGAATATCAGCTATGGAACTCTCTACCACAGCCATCTCGAAACAAATGAGGTATACCTCTTCTCCTTGTTCATAGGCATTAACGGCCTGTACTGAAGATAAAGAGAGTCGGGGAATGGAACGGATACCTTCAATGATGACGTGGGAGTCCCCGTGTCTGAGTGTGATCCTCTTCGTGGGGCAATCTATCTGCGCGTAGTTCCAATGAAGCCAATTCATGCCTAGGATCAGATCATAATCCGGTAGGCTCAGAACTGTTGCCGGGGCTTCGAACGCTTTGCCTCCTATCTCGACATCCATATTGCAGCAGTCTGTGGTTCGAAGTTCCGTACCATCAGGGAGTCGCACTCTCTTTTCTAAACCGGAAAACTTCTCCACTCCCTCTAATCCTTCAATAAACGAGTCCGATACGAAGGAGTGTGACGCGCCCGTGTCGAAGAGGGTGTGAGCGGGCTTGCCGCTAATCATCACTATGCCTGGGTTCGTTTGAGTTCAAAGAATAGTATTACTATTAATGTCTAAGGTATTCTTAGAAAGAGAAAATTTAAAATTTATAACTCTTACAAAATTTTAAGTACCTGTAATCACCTCCTCTGGGTCCCTCTGTTCCGTGAGATCCAGCGCGTATACCTGCTCCCGGTCTCGGCCTCGGCCGTGATATCCTCGGCCTCGGCCTCGTCCTCGTCCTCGTCCTCGTCCTCGGCCTTGGTGCACTGGAGGGGCCACTGGAGGTGGAGGAGGAGGAAGAGGGTGGACCTGGAGCGGGCACTGCGTCCTGATGTGCCCAGGTTGGCCGCAACCAAAGCAGGTGATTTGCCTCTGACCTCGATCATCCTGTCTCATCGGTCCGGGAATCTGCATAGGTGGGGGAGCCAAAGGTGGAGGAGGCCCCTGATCCTGCCTATAGTTGGGACGACGACGTCCCCCACCTCTCCTGTATCCAATCGTCTTTCCCCTCTGAGACGATCTGCTGCTCTCCCCAAATGACTGTCCATCCAACGATCTCTTCCCCCTGCCTTGCACCAACAGCTGGTCAGCCTCCAGCTTCTTTGCCATCTCGATGATCTGCGCCATGGTACCGTGGGCAATGAATAGCAAGGGCTGCCTCAAGGAGTCGCGGAGCCCGTGATAGAATCTCTTCGCGTATTTCTGGTCGTCCCAGTCATGGAAGCCTGCAAACCTCGCCAGATGGGAGAACTCTCTCTGATATTCAATAACTGATCGGCTCCCCTGCTGGAGGCTCAGAAACCTCGCCTCCAAGGTATCTCGGTCTGTGGAAGATACAAAATGCTCCAAGAAGACGTCGCTGAACTCCTCCCAAGATATGTCCATCAGCTCCCGGTCGGCGAATGTAGAGTCCCGCACCGACTTCCACCACCTCTTTGCATGAGCATCTAGTGCCGAGGTGGCAAGGGGAACTGCCTGTCTGACGGGGCAGCTGATGCCGGCTAGCAGCTCCTGGATGGTCTCCAACCACTCCTCTGTCTTCACGGCATCTTCTGTCCCACGATACAGTGGCGGAGACAGACTTTTAAATGCACTCAACCAGTTCGATCCTGGGTTGGGCAGCTGAACCGGGGCTTGCTGCGCTCTGAAGGCATCCAGGATAGCCGTCAGGGTTTGCCCCATCTCTGTCTGCATGAACGGAATGGCAGCCGGAGGGGGAGGAACCGTATCCTGCGGAGGCTGCATAAGGAAAAACTTAACGTCAAAATTGGCCTAACTCATTGTTTGATGGACTGATTATGTGGCTTTTTACGCATGGGCACACCACTGCTTCCGCTGCATAGTTTGTCCGCAAACTAATGCTGGGGCGGGGTGTTCCAGTGTGGTGGACTGTATTCTCATATGATCGTGGTTTCAAGTGATACCAGTTTGTAAGATCCTGTTCCTCAAATTCTGGGCAACCCGGATCTTATGCCCAGAACCGCCGCCTTACGGTGACACTAACGCACGGGTTAGTCGTCACCGCAAGACGCCGATTCTGCCGGCTAGTACGATCATATCCTGTTCGGCCAATATGCATGATAAATCAGAGTAACGCAAAAGCAAGTCCACAGCCACAGTATATATATATATCAAAAGAAATATAAGCCAGTCCATAATGAGTACAAAAGGGAAAGTAAATAGGGCTTATGCCCAGTACATCATAATCACTCTCACTCTCACATACATAGCAGCGGAAAAACTAAAACTCTCTCATCACCTGTAGACGTGCCTCAGTAGTAGTAGCAGGTGCCGGCCTCTGCTCCTCAAATCCGGCCTCCTCGACGTGCTGGACCACCTCCTCGAGCTCCTAAAAATAATAAGGTCACCGACCATTAGTCAAAAAGACTAAGTCGTATCCTCAGCACCTCCTCCTGCAACTCCTAGGCACCGTGCGGGAGGACGAAGCGGAGGACAACAAGGGGTGGCAAAAGGCGAGCAGGTGACAGGAAACTAACAGAGTATATATAACCAAAATATAGTGAAATGTAACCTCCACTTATGCGAGTACGCATAAGCAAGGGATCTTTTGCAAGGCTCCCATTGTATAGAATGTCCCATACCATTTATACAATGGGGTGTCAGAGTCACAAGCATATATATGTATAAAGGAAAAATAACCTTAACCTATAAACGTGCCCACTCAGGCTTATAGGCTAAGGGTTCGTATAGCAGGTCCTAATGTATAAGCGTCCCATACCACTTATACATTAGGTGTCTTAGGTTGTTATGCAGATTAATGTTATGCAACTATATGGTGGGTATGATATGAACATGCAGTGCAACACACACACACGACTCCGTGATCACAGACCTTTAGTTCCCACTTTTCGAGAGCTAGCATCACTCTCAGGTACCACCGTTGTGGCTACGGCAGCAGCGGAGCGGGCGTCTCCGCCTTCTAGGCGGGTATACACACTACCAGGCCTAGACCTCTCTTGTACGCCTCTGTACACCGACAGTGCACTCTAGAGTCTCTGCGTACCACTTTGCTGACTACCTGTCAGTCTTGTTGGGTCGGGTGCGCGTTATTAGGAAAAGTCCTCCAGACTCCAGTATAAACATCCTACTGGTCCTTCTAACCCCCGCACCCGCCTGGTCCACCGTACTGCCGTCGGTGTGACGACTGGCCAGTACCGCATGGCCCGCCACTAATATATGCACATGCAAGTATTATATATTGAGCCTCCAGCTCAAAGGACTATCATGTCTCAAATCTCTCCAACCCGCCACGGGTGAGTATGTGTTACAAACCCTCCAACCCTGGCCGGGTGAGTGTATATAAGTCAATTCCTTTCCTCCAACTCTGCACGGGTGAGCAAGTAGTCAAAAGACTCCAAGTCCCTCCAACCCGGCACGAGTGAGCACATATCCAGTTCACTTAACCTAATAGACTACTCTTATCTACAGATTATCATACTTAGAGTCTTAAGGATAATCCCAGGACTGCCCAAGGTATTCCCGGTGAAGGGCTCTCAGGGGCACTAGGAGCTGCGATGGGCTGAATCCCAAAGCTCCCTTTCTCAAGGACATTTACTTTAGTTGTTTCTTACCCCGGACCTCTTTTCTCTCTCCTGTTACATAGAGTGACCTAGTGATTTAAGGTATAGATTAAGGAGTGACGGTCTTCCGTCAACCCTACCTAGGTATGGCTAATGTTGCACTTTTACTCTCGTCTCTATAATGCATCTGCTACCCAGGGTTATACTTCCGAACTTAGACTCTAACTCAGCTGTTGATTCATCCCCTGGCGGCCTATAGTCCAGCCTACTTTTACTATGCGCACCCCATGACCTAACACCACCCTGAAATCGAACTTCTAAATCTTTGATCCAACTGACCTCAAATATTTATCCTAGGGTGGTATGGACTAATAAAATGAGTGTGTTGATTTTTATAATATTCCTAGGTCATTAAGGCCTTTAAATAAATCTTTTACATTATTCCCTAGGTCATTTTACACAAGAAGTATTAACAATTAAGATCTTCTGACCTAAGGGAATTT
Source organism: Platanthera zijinensis (assembly GCA_039513925.1). Taxonomy (NCBI): domain Eukaryota; kingdom Viridiplantae; phylum Streptophyta; class Magnoliopsida; order Asparagales; family Orchidaceae; genus Platanthera; species Platanthera zijinensis. Next base: position 15,954,190 of record CM077095.1, read on the forward strand.
TCCTGAGTTGCATATGAATAAATTATTACTGTCTACAACATTTCATAATTTCTCTTTTTATATTTCTATTTTTTTTTCCATAATTAATACCAATTCTACCTATTTATCACTTTCCAAATGAAGTACAAGAAATATATACACCAAAATTCCAGGAAAATTACTGAGCATTTATATTACCATTTTATGACTAATGGCAGAGTTTTATTAATTTCTACAAGGTAATGGTCTATCAAATCCATTCTTAATTATTTACCAAAAGTGCCATTATGCTAATTAATAATTAATATTGTACCCAAAAATTCTGATATAAATCTACAAGACTAATATAACAATTATGCAACTCTAGGATTATTTTCACAATTTTCCAACCAGTATTTACACTAATTCATAAACATTTACAAAAAGGGTAAAACGGTCATTTCCATGAATTTTGCTCTAACAGTTGCCAAACAGAGATAAGAAATTTTCTTAAGTCAATTAAAACACCATACTTTGACTTGGCTGAATCTGAAGGTTTTCTATAGCCAAAACCTATTTTTCCCATTTATTTTACAAAAGGACCTATAATTTGAAAAATTCCATTAAGTGGTATTTTTAATTCCAAAAATCCCAAAAATTATTCTAGGGGTGAAACATGCCCTAAAGTATCACTGGAATTTATTGCATGGCTTTTGGGTGCCTCAGTTAGGTTAAATACACAAAATATGAATTATTACTAATTGCACACCAAGGCCTAAATTAGCCTACACAAACACATGGAATAACCCTTCAAGCAGGGGTCCAACTGCCTTGAAATTCCTACCAGACACCAATAATGTCCCCAAGGACATACCACCAAAATTTGGGGTCATTTGGGTGCCTAAAATTACCATTATGCCCTTAATTTAATTTTTGATCTTTTGATAAAAACTATAGAAAAAGTTCTTCCAAAAATTCCAAATTTTTGGCAGGACATAGGCATGCCCTAAATACACCCATGACCAAAATTTCAGGTCATGGTGATGCTTGGTTTGTCCTGGGCATCCATTTTGGTTTCTGCCCTAGTTTAAGGGCAGTCCTAGCAAAACAGCCCTACAGAGCAGCCTACTGGTCCAAACCCTATGATTTCTGTGGCATTTTAAAGTTAACTCATCTATCTAGATTTTTCATTCAGGGTCCACCCCAAGGTGGGGCCTCTAAGTACTTCATAATCAACATGCAAAACAACTGATATATTGTGACAGAATTTCATTTATTCATGAAATTAAATAATGCATAATTAATAATATAATCTTTGCACGAATCTTAAAGTTAATCCAACGGTAGCTGCTTCGTCTTCTTCATGCAGTGCATGCATGGCCAGCCCGAGAGGTGTTCCTTGCGGGGTGGATTCCGACCATCGCCGGCGGCGGGGCCTCCGGCCAAGTCCTCCCCCGGCCTCACGGTGGTCGGGGCTAGGGCTGGCCGGCGGTTGGGCGGCGGAGGGCGGCGGACGGCGGCGGCGCAGCCAACCCGAAAGCTCTAAAAAACGCCATTTTTAAAACTTATTCCAAGCTTTTTGGATTCCTAGGTCGAGCTCGTTTGAGCTCGACTTCTAACCTAGATGATCTAGGATGCTAGCACAGTAAGAGGGGAGGGGATACGGACCCTTGGTGGTTGTGGTTGAGGGTGGCGGCGGCTTCCCCTAGCTTGCGAATTCCGGCGAGCTCCACGGCCGTCCATGGCTTTCTCCTTCTCTCTCTCTCTCTCTCTGGGATAGGGCTGGATGGAATGAGAGAGGGGGAAGAGGTTTGGGGCTGAGTTAAAGATGGGGGCGATCTCACCTAGGTGGGGCGGATTCACCAAGGAGGGGGGTCGGGTTGGTGGTTGTGGCCGGCTAGGTGGCTTGGCAGTGGGTCCCACAACTCCAGCTAGGTTAAGTTAACCCCTAATGGTCGGGTTCTAGGGTTGGGGGCCAAGGTTGGTGAGTGGAGAGGGGGGTTTGGCTCACATAAGTGAAATGGGTTATATTGGGTTCGGGTTTGGGCTTGGGCTTGACCCAAGGCTGCATGGTGGGGTCCCACACCTCCTAATAGCCCTACATGGTCAGCCAACCCAATGTGGATTGGTGGGGTGAGCCCAAGTGGCTCAAAATAACTCCACCACCTTTTCTCTCTCCTATTTATCACATTTTCTCTCTCCTAGGTAATTTCCCAAAATTACTATTGCATGCCCCTATTTTTCTCTTCCCTAGGGGGTTTAGGGTCACTTTAGACCCACCTAATGAGTTTGGGTTGGTTTGGGTGGACCCAACCTAGTGAAATGGGCTAGGACACCATTTTCACTATTTAGGTCAATATGTTGACTTGACCCAACATGGGTCAACTAGTTGACCCCATGGCCTACCTTGGGGTCCACTTAGATTGTATTTAGGGTTAGGGCATCATGGTGGGGTCATGGTGTGACTAAGGTTCCTGTTTAGGCTAGTTTGACCTGGTTTGACTTTGGCCCCATAGTGGGCCCCACATGGCTACAACCCACTATCTAGGGTCAAACCTAGCTCATTACCCTAACACCCACCCCATGCCTAACCCAATCTAAGTTAAGGGGTCTAGAAGTAACATTGGGATGTTACACAGTAAACCTAGCAAGGTGCTGAAACTCCCGTTGGTACTCCACAACTGATTTAGATCCATGTTTTAACTACAGGAACCATTCTTTTAGTTCATCTCAAGTAGTAGAAGGAGAGAAATTCTCTAAGAAAGCATCAGAGAATTCGTTCCAACTAATTTCATTGTATACTTGTCCTTCAAAAGTGGAGCCAAAAAGGGACTTCCACCATTCTTTGCGTGTGATTCTAGGATGGATACTGCTAAGGTGACATCTATACTTGCTGGACATCGAATTTTGGCCATCAACTCCTGCAAATAATCTATCCACTCCTCTATGTGAATAACCAACTCTATTCTGTGGTAAGCGCCTAGAGAAAGAGCTCGGAAGGTACTCAGCCAATTGGAGCTCGGGGCCTGTTGCTGCACCAGGGCCTGCTGAGACCTGAAGGCATTTGAGATTGCAATTAGGGTTTTCCCTAACTCTGACTGTTGGAATGGACTAGGGATTATAGGAACGGGAATGCCTGTCATTGGCTCTATATGTACTAGAATCTATGCATAGAGTGCAAATTTAGGGTTAGGTTGGCTAAACATAGGGTAACGGGTGGACATACTTAGTGTGAATTACAAATGGGCATACTACTGCTTTCGCTATTCTATTTTGTCTGCAAACCAAATAATCGAGCGGGGGTAACCCCACCCTAAATGACTTTTTCATTATAGGATACGTGCAATCTGATACCAATTGTAAAAACCCCTCCTGGAACACAAGACACAGGCTAGGGAGGTTTTATTCCTAGAATAGCAGCCTTGTGGTAGCATCAGCACATAGGCTAATCTATACCACAAGTCGCATATTCTGCCAACCTATTTCCGATATCATAAATGCCAACCCAACAAATAGAAGAACGCAAAATTCATGATCCACAAAAAGGTAAATGTCCAAAATAGTACATCAAAACAAAAAGCTACATTTGTTCCTTTAATATCAGAGTACACAAAACTAACTGAAGGCTATCATAACGCTCAAAATTCACATCCTTCATAGAAAAAAGTGAGAGTATCATTGTAGTAGGCCATGTCCCCCTGGCCTGACTGTCCTCCTGCATAAGGTGTTATTGCTGCCCCGTCTGCGAAGTATCCTCCTAAAATAGTAGACGTAGCAACCGTTAGACATAAAGACTAAGTGGATTCACATCAGCTCACCCCGATGACTCTTAGGCACCGGGCAGAGGAAAAGAGAGAGGAACATAATATAAAAATAATATATATCAAATATATGACAAAAATAGTATTGTTGAATCATACAGTACATGTATATAACAACACATCAATAGTGAGCATGTAATAGTAGTAGATAACAATATATGTAAAAGCACATCTATTCTATCAGCATATCAATCATAAGTACAGAATTTAACTTAACTTATAAGAATACTCATACAAATTTATACGTTAAGGGTCGGATACATCAAAGTAACTCATCATATAAAAGTTCTCATATAAATTTATATGATGAGGATCATATGCGGTGCAATGTAATGATATGAAATGAATGCAATATGATGACTCACTCATGCTTACACACACATACTTGTTATGTTGACATAGGACTTAGTTCCCACTTTTTGAGAGGTAGCGATCTTCTCTGGCATCACCCATCATGGCCAAACGGGGATAGTGAAGGGGGCATCTCCTTTACTAGGCGGGTATCCACACTACCAAGCCTAGGCCTCCGTACACCTCAACATCATCGTCCTCCAACTAGTAGAGCTCCAGCGTACACGACATAGAATGGGTCTTGGGTAGATGTGCACCATGAGCCCAGCCCATTGGCCTAATTGTACGGAAGGGGTCTTCGTCAAGTAAACACCAAAGAGCCCAGCCCAACCGGCTCAACAAGCATGGAAGGGTTCTTTGGAAAGTAAGAACCAAAGAGCCCAGGCCAACCATCCTAGGTACAACTATCGGCTTTCGTCGGTGTGATGACTGGCATGCCCATTGACCTGCCACATTAATTCTCAACATAGGGTCAAACACCGTGTGGCCAAATATACACACACTCACATACAAACCTCTCACATTCCCATGCTCCCAAGAATCCAAGGGCTCCAACTGAGTCCCTTCATAATACATCTTACATGTTCCCTTAAGCATGCAAGGGCTCCACCTCGAGTCCCTTTTTACCTTAACATATAATGCCCATAAATTTATATCTGACATTATCAGCATTAGATTCAGCATAACAAAACAGCATTGATCATCAGTAAAATCCCAAACTATTATTTATTTCCACAATCATAATCTCAATCGTCATGTATTCTATCCTCTTATGAGCAATAATCATGAAACTATTAAATGAGACATATCAGGAACAGATCAAAAGATAATTCTGCCATAGCTCAGGTCTATCATCTCGATCATGACCACAGACCTTTAGCCCCAATAAGGATCCAATATACTTATTCATGGCACAATAATTTATAAGAAGTGATTAGCGATATCTCAACACATTTTTCTCCAAATCTTATGAAACTCAACGGGGGTTAACAAAATATCATCAAGGGTATGTCACCAAAATTTCATAAGCATTAGACAACTATTAATATGAGAGAACTCACAAATTATAAAATCTGTACGATATCATTTCAACGCAGCAACTTTGAACGCACTTTTAGGGAGCTACATAACACCTTAAAAAACGTGGAACCATTGTTGGAATGGTCTTTCTGAGGGCTTCAACTTTCATGTTTAGCTTATGAACTGAATCTGACTGGATCATACATAAAATTGGCCTTAAAGTTTGTTGCGCACAAAAAATAGATTTATGTACAGCACTTTTGTATGCATAATAAAGGTGGATGAATGGCATCCGTTCATCTCCTTCCTCCAGCCATCGCACAAGGCACGCCCAACTTCTCTCTTCCCATTCTCCCTCATTATACCACTATTCTTCACGAAATCAAAACTACCATCTTCATAATAAAGAGAGGAGATGATTGAAGACATTCTCACGGCGATCGATGCCTAGAACGAAAGTTCTTGTGTGGCCCATTCCTAGGAAATCTCCATTAAACTCTCAAATCAAGCTCTCTTGAGCCGATGTTTCTCCTACACTTTGGATATAAAGATCTAGCACTAAAGGAGAGGGAAGGAAGCTCACCTGGTTTCCAGCCATGGATCATGTTATCCTCCTTTGTGTCATAGTGTTTGACTACCGGCATTTACTGCGGTTCTTCGTTCTTCTAGGAGAGAAGTTTTGTTCGGCTGAAGAAGAACAATGTTTTGCAGCTAGGTTTTGGATGATCCTTTATAAAAGAAGGACTGGTTTATTTAGGGTCCTTGTCAAGACAACAAAAAATAGAACGAAAGTTCTTGTCACTCCCTTACCTGACCTAACTTGGTTATAATATAAAAAATAGGACTTAACAAGATAAGGAGATTAATTTCACCTTAATTATACAAGTCCATAAATACCGGTTTTCCCAGGTCGTGAGTAATCAAGACAACACGTATAGAAAACACTAAGTCCATTGATCGTGTATACGCAACGAATTGTCAAAATCACTCGATGAATCGTCGAGTGCATTAGGTCCGTTACACAAGTCATTTCGACAAATTCACGAGTCCACTCAATGAATCTCTCGGCAACTTTCGTCGAACCCTTTTGACAAATTCAAGAGTCCTTTCGATGAACATCTCGACGGATTTCACAAGTCCACTGGATGTTCACTCGACAATTTCGTTGAGTCTTCTCGAGTTCACTTCTCAACGAGTTCACGAGTCTTCTCGATGAATTCACTCCAGGCCAGTTCTAACCGCTGTCTCAAGTCACTATAGTGACACCGCAACATTAGCTCAAAATGGGATGCTACATACATGTCTCGATTCAGCTCACTCATTCTTATCTATAATATTCCCTCCCCCTTTATGACTTCTGCAATAATAGTTTGGATGATCTCCTCCTTGTATATTCCTATTTTGCTGGTTAAAATGATGCATGCTCGTTGTTGGATCCATTGATCCCAATGTCTCAGATTTGTAAGAAGTCAAATGAGTCAATGACATACACATAGTTGTATTTGATGCATGTGTAAGTTCATGCATGCAGGTTAGTCCTTCTCACATTGATTGGAAAGGTGGACACAAAGTTGTGGACTGGATGGGCAGAAAAGTGCTTATGTCCACAGGCGTTGAGTAAAGACAGTTCACTCAATGTCATAGCACAAAAGGAGATGAATACAACAGGACCATGTCAAAGCCTCAACAATGGAAGATAGAAAAGTGGCTAAGTCCAAAGGCATTGAGAAATGTCAACTCACTCAACGCCAGGCAGCAAATTCGTTAAGTAAAGCTGCATCAGTCAAAGCTAGAGAGATTTTGTCAAAGGAAAAGTTTCTAAGTCCAAAAGCATTAAGTGAAACCAGTTCACTCAACGCTATGCTAATTCTGTCAAAGCCAAAGAAGATAGACAAAAAAATCTGTCTAAGTCCGGAAGTATTGAGTGAAACCAGTTCTCTCAATGCCATATGATAGAAGCATTGAGACAAGCTCAAGCAGTCAAAGCCAGAAGGAGTGACAAGATTTGACTAAGTCTAGAAGCGTTGAGTGAAGCCACTTCACTCAATGCCTAGTAAAAAGATGAGGGTTAGGCAGGAAGCGTTGAGAGAAGTCAACACACTCAATGCCTCCATTCAGAAAAAAAGTTTCTAAGTACAGAAGCATTGAGTGAAGCTAGTTCACTAAATGCCTCAGCAGTTGGCAGAGTTCAGAATGAGCTAAGGAAAATAGCGTTGAGTGAAGGCCAACCACTAAACACTCTTAATGCCATAGATGTAGTAAGAGCTAGGGAATAAGCCAAGTATAGAATCATTGAGTGAAACTAGTTCACTCAACGCCTGGAGTGATTATGTGAATTTGGCTAAGTCCAGAATGGCTGACGTCAGCAAAAGTCAACAAAGTCAACGCAGTTCAAACTCTTTGCGGGAAAGCTGCAGTATGCCTTAAATGGCGCCCGTGGACAACTGTTGTCATTTTCTGCAAATGGAAGGTGGTAACTCATCCTTTTAAGCTTGGGCCCAAAGTATAAAGAGACGTTGATCAGCTAAATATAAAAGGATAAGATTGGCCAAAAGGAAAGAAGCTTTTAGGGTTTTCTGATTACGCATTGCGGTCGAACATCATCGTCTTCCTCACCAGTATTGATGAGCTTGAAGGTTTTGTTCTGATCAGTGAACCTGAAAGAGACAAGAGTTAGTTGTTGTAATCTTCACCGGCGACAGCGTTCAGAAAAACTTTTCAATTGAGAAGAGTAGCAGAATCGTCGGATTCTGCAAGTCCAGTTGCTGATTGAAGAAAAAGAGCATTGTCGAATCTACAGTCTTCAATAGTAGTTACATCCAGCACCTGCAGTAGTCCACTGAAGATACATTCATCTTGTGGCTGAGAAGAAGTTGGGCAAATTCATTCTCAGCCCAGGAAGCTGACACAGAGAGATTTCTCTGGTGTCAAACCATCTCAACCAAATTCTTTCTATAGGATCAAATCTTGGATTTGAGTGTAGGATCTTTTAAATCTTAGTTGTTGGCTTGTATTACAAAGGCTGTGTGTAGGATTCTGTCTTGAATCTGAGGTAGGGCTGGTAGCTTAAGTGTAGGGTCATTTATTAATCTAACTTGTATGATCATTTAGATCTAAAGTAGGTTGTCCTTCTAGCCTGAGTTATAGAGCATTTGTGTCTGAGGTAGGTGATTATTTAATCACTGAGTGGTAGGGCTTAGTGCCTGAGTTATAAGTCTTGTAGGGGACTGAGTGGTCCTACAGGATCGAGTTGTAAGCTCTTTAGAGCCGAAAAATTTGTGAAGTGACTTGTCTAACAAGTTGTTAGAAAGGTGGAGAGGGACAGTGGACGTACTCTTAATCTGGGGAACCACTATAGATATCTGTGTCTTCTGTGTGTATGCCTTGAAAGATAGAATAATCAAAACACTAAGCACAGTTTAATCAGGGTTAGGTCTAGATAATTTTAAAGAAGGCTAAAACCTATTCACCCCCCCCCCCCCCACACTCTAGGTGTTGGCTGACCTTGAAAACAAAATCTTTCAAGTGGTATCAGAGGGAGGTTACTTAAAGAAGGCTTAATAGTCTGAGTAGATCTCTATGTTCAGCAATAAGATTGTCCTTATGGGTTCAGGAGTGACCTATAAGGAGTGGGGTTCCATGAAGCTTCAAATCTACAGGAAGGAAGGGTTTAGCATCTGGAAGGAGAGGGTTAGGTTGTTCATAGTAGCAGCTGACCCTAGGATCTTTATTACTGTCACAGTAGGACCTTTCAACCCTATGTAAGTCTCAACTCTAGATCCAAATTTCCAGACACCCAAGACCTATTCTGAAATGATAAAGGATGAAGTCATCCTTGCCACCATGGATAAGAGGGCACAAAATATTATAGTTAGTGTCATAGATGACTCCACCTTCCAAAATATAGTCCACTGGAAGACCTACAAGGAGATGTGGGATACTTTAGTGGTCTACATGGAGGGCATATAGGAATTTAGAGATGACAGAAAGTCCATGCTCAACTAAGAGTATGAGGATTTCAAACAGAGAAAGACTAATAATATAGCAGAGTGTTATGAGAGAATATTCAGGATAGTCAATGAGCTGAGGACCTATGGCAGGATTTTAAGCACTTATGAGCTGAATGACAAGTTTCTTAGGTCTCTAACTAGAGACTAGGATACTAAGATTTATTCCATCAGAGAGGTGGCAAATCTTGCTGACACTCCACCAGCAACACTGTTCAGGACGATGCTATCCTATGAAATGCAGCTGACTGCCAGGAAGGAGGATGAGAAAAATAGCAAGACTCAGGCTGTTGGTACCCTAGTTTGGATTTGAGTTTAGTCTGCTCTTTTAGTTTCTTGACCCAAGATTTATCTATGATCAAAGGTTAGCTAATAGGTTAGATTCCCTTTGTTGTAGAATTGCTTATCCAGATGAAAATTTGGTTAAGTCGTTTTTGGTTCGACTATAGTCGAACGCCGCTCGACCATCGTCTATCGGCTGTTCGACGATCGTCTATCAGTTGGTCGACTATCGTCTGTCAGCAGATTGTCTATCTCTGAGATATTTCAACTCTTGTTAGCTCGACGTTCTGTGGTATCTGCCTCGTCGATCGTCGAACCCCGCTCGACTTCTTTTGACCAGACATATCTCTTGATAGTTCAACTATCTACTTGGATAGTTCAACTATCTGATAGCTCGACTATCTGTTTGATAGGTTGACTATCTGCTCCTCTTGATAGTTCAACTATCTGCTTGGATAGTTCAACTATTTGGTAGCTCGACTATCTGTTTGATAGGTCGACTATCTGTTGTGTTTGATAGCTCGACTATCTGTTTGATAGGTCGACTATCTGCTCCTCTTGATAGTTCAACTATCTGCTTGGATAGTTCAACTATCTGGTAGCTCGACTATCTGTTTGATAGGTCGACTATCTGTTGTGTTTGATAGCTCGACTATCTGTTTGATTGGTCGACTATCTGCTCCTCTTGATAGTTCAACTATCTGCTTGGATAGTTCAACTATCTGGTAGCTCGACTATCTGTTTGATAGGTCGACTATCTGTTGTGTTTGATAGATCGACTATCTGTTTGATAGGTCGACTATCTGCTCTTCTTGATAGTTCAACTATCTGCTTGGATAGCTCAACTATCTGATAGCTCGACTATCTGTTTGATAGGTCGACTATCTATTGTGTTTGATAGCTCGACTATCTGTTTGATAGGTCGACTATCTGCTCTTCTTGATAGTTCAACTATCTGCTTGGATAGTTCAACTATCTTATAGCTCGACTATCTGTTTTATAGGTCGACTATCTGTCTTCTTTGATAGCTCGACTATCTGTTCTGATAGGTCGACTATCTGCTGTGGTAGTTCGACTATCATCTTTGATAGTTCGACTATCTGTGTCGTTCGACTATCTGTCTGATAGTTCGATGATCTCCGTGCTTCGGTCGACGATCTCCGAGGGTCGTTCGACGTTCTTTTTGTCTGCCTTTAGTAAAGTTATATTATTTATTTCTTATCTGATTGGCATATTTTATTAAAATATATTTCATTGATATTATGCTATTATTTCCAAGCAATCTTTGCTCCTTCCTTTGTGCATAAGTCAAGCTTTATCTGACAAAGTTCTTTATCTTATTAGTTGAAATATCCTTTTACTTTATCTGCCAGGCTGTCCTTTATAGCCGTTAGACTCAGAAAGTCTTCTCTAGCTGTAAAGAGCTCTTTCTGATGTGACTTTTTCTAGCACTCTTTTATCAGATTGGATATGCAGCTTCTTAGAAAGCTTTATCCCCTTATAGCATGTCTGCCTGCAGGATATATTTTGCTTTGTGCTTTTTGCAGCCCAGTTTGCAGATTCCAGAAGAAGACAAAGTTCAAACTCAGATTAGAGCCGTTGCAAAGGCTCATATATAAAGAGCTTCTTTTGAAAGAACATATACAATATATAAGATACAGACACACAGATATACAGATACACATATACAATACAAGAAGTTTTACTCTTAGCAGCATAGAAATCTATAGCTCTTAGAAATTCACATTCAATTGAGAAGATCAAATCTCTTCAGCATTCTTCTTCATCCTGAGTTCATCCTGCTCACAGGAAGACATTCACTCAGAGGCTTTTAGAAGAAGAAGAAGAAGAAAGGAAGTTGATTGAAGAAGAACACCTTTTCCAAATCAAGAGTCTTCTTCAAGCTTCTCCTTCCGAACTTCAAGACAGTTCTTTGTCTTAGTTCAGAAGAGTTCCTGCACCCTAAAGCAAGACTTCTTCCTGGATATTCTCTAAGCCAGGGGGAGCCTTGATTCATTAGAGCTTTCTAGCTCTGTGCAATCCACTAGCTTCTCTAATCTGTTTTAATAATAGAGAAGAAACTTTAACTCTCTCAACCTCCTGTATAAAGGGTTATTACTCCCTTCAAAAGTGAACCTTGGTGGCAGGGCACCTGATCAAAAACCTGTGTTGGATTTTGAGCTCCTGATCAAAAGCTCAAAGGGTCTACTTGATCTACCTGAAGCAGATCAATTGGTGGCAGGGCACCTGATCAAAAACCTGTAGTGGATTCCTACCAGGGTGGTAGAAGAGTGGACGTACCTATTTAGAGGGAACCACTATAAAATTTCTTGTGACGTCTGTGCTGCTTATTTAATTTATTGCACTGTGGCTGTGAGTAAAAATAACTAGGATTACTAGTTGCTGTAATAGGATTAAAGATCAACTGTAATTACAGTTGCTCTTCTTTAGTGCACTTCACTTTGTGTTAGGCTCTAGGGTTTAAAATATCTATAAACTCATTCCGCAAATTAACTCTAAGGGAGTTGAGTAGGGTGTCATAATTTTTGAATACTCTATTCACCCCCCCCCCTCTAGAGTTATATCTATCATCACTTTCAATTGGTATCATGGGGAGGTTGACTGACTGTACAGGCTAACACCTGAGTCACAAGATCCTGATAGATACCAAGCTTATAGATATTCACTTCATGGCCCAGTCCAAGGATTACTCTAGCACCAGACCTCCAGCTTGCAACTTAGCTAAGTTTAGCATCTGGAAGGCAAGAATAAGATTATATATGAACTCTATTGATGAAGACATTTTATCTTCTATTTTGACAGGACCTCCAACACCTCCTGCTGCAGCCACTGCTACAACATCTACAAATCTAAGTGCAGTGCCTCCTCCAGATTACAATGATGCCTACAAGAAGGCAAAGATAGCTGATGCCAAAGCTATGAACATTCTGGCTCAGACTATTTCTGATGAAATTTTCCAGAAAGTGGCTGACTGCACCTCTGCAAAAGCTATGTGGGACTCACTGAACCAGATTATAGCTGGTTCAGCTGATGAAAGGAAGGACAGAAGGTCCAACCTTATATCCCAGTATGAAAACTTCAAGAAGACTGAAGCTGAATCAGTTGAAGCCATGTACACCAGGCTCAGCTCAATCATCAATGAGCTGAGAACTCTTGATAAGGAGATTACATTGACAGAGGTCAATGATAAGATACTGATGTACTTCCCCAGCACATGGGATCTTAGGATCTGGCCTATCAAGGAGGCCAGAAGTACAACTAAAATATCAACTGAAGCTCTCCTTGGCAAGCTCAAGTCTTTTGAGCAAGTGTTGAAGACCAGGGAAGCTGAGGCTGAAGCAAAGACTCCAACTCCAACAAGGAAAGAGCAAACTCTTGCTCTCAAAGCTGCTGATGCTTCTGAAGGAAGCCAATCCAATGAGGAGCTGATGGCACTCTTTGCCAAAAGGTTTCTCAAGATGGGAAGAAAAGACTTCAGAAAGAAATCTTCAAGATATGAAGATAAACCAAGGTATGATTGATCTCCTGCTAAAGAAATTATTTGTTATGGTTGCAGGAAACCTGTACACATTCTACCAGAGTGCCCAGAGGAAAAGAGCAAAGAAAAGAGAAAGGAAAAAAAACATCACAAGAAACACTCCAAGTCCTCCTCCTACAAAAATAAGAAGAAGGAGAAAGGATTTGTTGCTGAGACCTGGAGTGATTCAGATGAGGAATCTTCCTCCTCAAGCTCCAGTGTGGATGAGGAAGAGAAGAAGGCAAAGAAAATCTGTCTTATGGCTATTGATGCCTGCAACATTCACTCAGCTGCAGAGAGTTCTGATGATGATGATGAAGAGATGCCTACAGAAGATCAGGTATTATCTTCATATGATTTTTCTTCTTCTGAATTTAAATCTGAATTTAAATCCCTTTGCTTAGATCTAATTAGTTCAAAAAAGGTAATTAAGGAACTTAGAAATAAGTTAGCTGAATCAGAATCTATTCCCATTGAAAATGCTAGGTTAGAAGCAGAACTCACTAAGTCTAGTGAAGAAATAAAGTTTCTTAAAAATGAACTAGCAAAGTCCAAGAGATTAGAAGAATCCTTAAATGGTAGAAGCCTTAAGCTGCTAGAAATCACCAGCATGAAAAACACTAGGTCAGGCAATAATAAGCTAGGATTAGGAGCTTCATCATGTGAACCCCAAATTATTCTTAAAAATCATCTTTCAACTCCAGTGAACTTTATTTCAGCTGATGGGATAAAGAACACTGAGCAAGTAAGACAAGTTAATCAAGCCTTAAATAAAGCTAAGAGAGAAAAGAAAAAACAAAAGTTTAAGGAAATACAAAAAGCGTCGAACGTTGCTCGATGATCGGAGGCTCAATGGTCGAATGAAGCTCGATGATCTGAGCATCGATCGTCGAACGTAGATCGACAATCTCAATATGAATTTCAAAATTACCACCAGAATCTTAGAAACCTTTATAAATAGAAACCCTAGGTTTGTGGACCCATTAACTGCATGGAGCATCCCACCTAGGAGATCTTACCCTTTAGGATATAAACCCCAACCTGCTTATTCTTTTATTTCTAGTTTTCATTATATGAATAATAATGGACTCAAGGTTACCTGGGTCCACAATGTCTAATTGTCTATTCTGCAGGTGAAGACCTATCCAATTACTAAAGATAAATGGTATTTGGATAGTGGCTGTTCCAAACATATGACAGGGAACAAAGAAAATCTGTCAAAGTTCAAGGCCAAGCTTGGACCAAAGGTGATCTTTGGGGATTCTAGCTGTGGTCAAACTGAAGGATATGGTAGGATTACCATTGGAGCAGTAACTTTCAAAAGGGTTGCATATGTAACTGGACTGAAGCACAACCTTATCTCAGTAAGTCAGTTATGTGATGCAGGATATCAGGTATCTTTCACTAACACTCTCTGTAATATTACTTTAAATAGTAATGTTGTGTTAGTAGGTATTAGACAAGGTAATATTTATTTAGTAGATTTTAATTCAACCTAATCTGAAATCTGCTAATTTAATGAAGTAACAAATAATAACAACACCTTATGGCATAGGAGGCTTAGCCATGTTAACCTCAAGAACATATCTAGGTTATCTAAATACAACCTTGTTAGAGGTTTACCCTCTTTCCCCTACAAGAAGGAGAGCCTATGCAAGGCTTGTCAACTAGGCAAGCAAACCAAAAACTTCTTTAAATTTGTAAATAAAAGTGATTCACCTAGAATCTTGTATTTATTACATTTGGACCTTTTTGGCCTAATAAATGTACAGAGTCTAGGAGGGAAGTATTACACTTTAGTAATTATAGACGACTTCTCTAGGTTCACTTGGGTGTTCTTTTTGAGAACTAAGGCTGATAACTTCAAAGTTCTTACAGATTTTATACTTTGTGTGCAGACTGAGTATTCTACTCATGTTGTCTTGATCAGAAGTGATCATGGCACTGAGTTTGATTCTCTTCTCATACAAGAATTCTGTGATAAAGAAGGTATCAAACATAGCTTTCTCTGCTCCTAGAACTCCCCAACAAAATGGCGTAGTGGAAAGGAAGAATAGAACCCTGATTGAAGCTGCAGGAACACTGTTGGCAGATGCTAATATGCCTCTCTCCTATTGGGCAGAAGCTGTTAGCACAGCTAATTATGTTCTGAACAGAAGTCTTATACACAAGCTTAAGAGTAAAACTCCTTATGAGTTGCTTAAAGGAAAGAAACCTAAAATTAATTATTTTAGAGTGTTTGGTTGTGTAGTATACATTCATAACAATAACAAAGAATACCTTAAAAAGTTTGAAGCAAAAGCTTCAATGGGAATCTTTCTTGGATATTCCTAAGTAAGCAAAGCTTATAGGGTATTTAATAAATCAACTTCTAAAATTGAGGAATCTGTGCATGTGTCCTTTGATGAATCTCAGATGTTTTACAAGGAGAAGGAAACTTCTCCTTCCTCAAGTTCATTACAGGTACCAGAATCCAATAAAGATGTCACTCAAGAGATTCTCCATCTATCAACTCTTCACATCACTGATTCAGACAGTGATGAAGACTTTGCAGAAGCTGTTGCTGTACCACCAACAGTTGATCCAATTCCTCCCGAGGAATTAATCCCAACTGTTGCTGAAGATCACATCTCACCTGCTGATGTTGTCACACTTAGAGATCATCCTACATCTCAAGTGATTGGAGACATATCAGTTGGTGTACAAACAAGACATCAATTAAGACAGGATGTGATGCATGCTTGTTTCCTTTCACAGGTTGAGCCCCTCACCATAAAAGATGCTGAGCTAGATCCCCACTGGATCATTTCTATGCAAGAGGAGCTCAATCAGTTTGAAAGATGTAAGGTATGGACTTTGGTTCCAAGACCAAAAGGCCAACTGATCATAGGCACCAAGTGGGTGTTTAGAAACAAGTTGGATGTAAATGGAATTATAATAAGGAATAAAGCTAGGCTTGTAGCTCAGGGCTACAGATAGGAGGAAGGTATAGATTATGACCAAACCTTTGCTCCTGTTGCAAGGCTAGAGGCAATAAGGATCTTTCTAGCCTATGCAGCCTATATGAAGTTTAAGGTCTTTCAGATGGATGTCAAAAGTGCATTCCTAAATGGTGAGCTAAAGGAAGAGGCATTTGTTGAACAACCTCCTGGGTTTGTCTCTTCAACTCAGCCCTCACATGTTTTCAAGTTGCAAAAAGCTCTTTATGGACTTAAACAAGCACCCAGAGCCTGGTATGAGACTCTAGCTAGTTTCCTGTTAGAGCACAACTTTGTTAGGGGAGTAGTTGATAGAACCCTTTTCGTTAAGCATCACAAGGACACAATCCTGTTAGTTCAAGTGTATGTAGATGATATTATTTTTTGTTCCACTGATCCCAAACTGTGCAAAAAGTTCTCTAACTTGATGCATTCTAAGTTTGAGATGAGTAGTATGGGTGAGCTATCTTACTTTCTTGGTCTCCAAGTAAAGCAAGATGTTGATGGCATCTTCATCTCCCAATCCAAATATGCCAACGAATTGGTAAAGAAGTTTGGGATAGCTGATGCTTCAGCAATGCATACACCTATGGCTACTAATATAGTTATAGATTCTGATGATCAGGGTAAGCCAGTTGATCAGAAGAATTATAGGGCCATTGTTGGTTCCCTATTATATTTAACTGCAAGTAGGCCAGATATAATATTTGCTACATGCCTATGTGCTAGATTCCAGGTCAACCCCAAGGAATCTCATTTGATTCTTCTCAAGAGAATTTTGAGATACCTGAAGGGATGTCCAAATCTAGGACTATGGTACCCAACAGAATCAGAATTTTAATTAATTGGATACTCTGATTCTGACTATGCTTGTTGTAGAGTTGACAGGAAAAGTACCTCAGGAATTTGTCAGTTCTTGGGAGAGAAATTGGTCTCTTGGTTCTGTAAGAAACAGGCTTCTGTCTCAACTTCAACTGCAGAGGCTGAATATATAGCAGCTGTCAGTTGTTGTTCACAGATCCTATGGATTCAAAACCAACTTTTGGATTATGGGTACACACACAAGAACACAAAAATCATGTGTGACAGTACCAGTGCTATCTCTATTGCACAAAATCCTGTGCACCACTCTAGAACTAAGCACATTGAGATTAGACACCATTTCCTGAGAGATTGTGTGGAAAAGAACAAGATCAGCCTTGAGTTCATATCCACTGACCTTCAGAGAGGTGATATTTTCACCAAGCCCTTAGATGAACAGAAGCATCTGTTCTTTTTAGTTCAACTAGGCATGATTAATGGAAAAGACTAAGTGCGACGTTTGCCTTTGTTGATATCTATTTGAAGATCGTCGAATAATGTTCGACGATAGTCGATCAGGTTGAGCCGATCGTCGACCTACGGGCGACGATAGCTTATTTGTTTGTGAAGATAGAAATAGTCAAACGATTGATCGACTATTATGCTTAAGGAAATGATCGTCGAACGACCGTTCGACCATCGTCTCCAGTATCTTTTAAAATAGACCGACGATTGCGGTTTTTCTATTTAAACCGATGGTCGATCAAGGTTAAGAGATCGTGCTTGTTATAGTCGACGGAACTCGTCTTTTCGTATTCCGTCCTTCTATTTGAGCTCTGCCTCGCGCTTTCTCCTCCTTGTCTCCCTCGTCTTCTCTGACAAATCGATGGCGATTGCTCCAGCCCTTCTGTCTGCGATGAAGTTCGACACCGGATTCAGCGTTGACTTCGACTCCTTCGGCGCCTGTGATTCTCAGATAGTGGAAATCTTCCAGCTTTGCAAAGAACAAGGATTGGAAAGGCTTATGACCACAAGGATCAAGATAAACATCCAAGAGATTAAAGAGTGGGTTTTCACTTCGTCTTCCAATGACGAATTGATGACTGGAACGATTGGCGGCGAAGAGATAAGTTTGACTCCCGCCGTTTTAACTGATGTTTTTGGATTATTGAACGGTGAAGAGGATTATGAACAAGATACCCAAGAGTTTGGAAGGATGTTAATTGAGTTAGGACATGCCGAAGGCATTCCTTCTAAGTTGTTAAAAGTTATTTTTCCGTTGAAGATAAAGTTCTTGGATGAACTCGTTGGAAAAGTGCTTCTGGGCAAGCACTCTGTTCATGGCACACATCAAGGCAAACTGCTTCCTGGTGATGTTGTCATGAGCAGGGATTTTGTTTGACTTGATAAGAAAGAAGAATGGCAAAAAGGAAGTAACCCTAGGTAGGGTAATTGGGATTTTTCTAAAAGAGAAATACTCCCACCTGTTGGTAACAGTTTCAACAACTATCTAGGTAGGGTAAGTGGAAAAGAAGTTTTCAGAAGCCTTCTCCAGCAGGGGTAGCTCCAGTTGTGTCTGAGAGCACAAGGACTGTTTCAGTCACTCCCCACCTACCTGAAGCAGGCTCATCCATTCTTTCCATTCCATCCACTTCTGCTGCATTCCCATCTACTGAAGTGCCATCCACATCTGCCTTACCATCTACTCAATTTGAAGTTCCATCTACTTCAATTGAAGTACCATCTTCTGCCTCTCCTCTTCTTGAGTCCTCCACAATTCTCCATACCTCATCTCCAGCATCTCCCATTCCTGCACATCTAGCTGGGACTTCTATTCCCAGTTCTGATTTGTTAGGATCTGAGAGAATTCCAACCCCACCTCAGTCACCACTTACTCCTCCAGATCACACTGACTTTCCCTCATCCACTCCTCAATCACCAGTTCACAACACATCTCATCAGGAAACTGCCTTTCCTGATGATCCTCCATCTTCTGTTGTTCCCCCATCCACATCTATATCTCCAGCACTGATAGCCAATATCCTGGAGTTAATTACTCCTTCAATCAAAACCATGATTGAAGAAGCAATTGCTCCTCTTGTATCTTCCATTTCTTCCCTAACTACCTCCATCCAAGTTCTCTCAAAATCTGCTGAGCCCTCTTCATCTAGGGGCCTGGTTTCAGTTTCCACTGAAATCAGGTAGGGGGAGATGTTCTATGAAGATGCCTCTGAACTGCCCCTGGCCTCTCTTCCAGCAGATCCTCCAGCATATACAGAAAAAGAGATAGTAGCTCAAGAAGAATCAGTACCTCAACCTTCTGAAAAAGAGATTTTTGATGCTATAATGGAAACAGAATTTGTTGTCAAAGTCTGCTTAATTAGAAGAATCCTCCACTCCCTTAGTTGCCCTTTTCCTAGAAGGAGTCATTACCTCCTTTCTAGATGAATTATGGGAGTTAGGAAATTCTGAGGAAAATCCTGAAGGTAATTCATTTACTCATTTTCTTGACATGTTAACTGACATGCTAGTCTATGAATACCTTGAAGGGATGTTTCAATTTCATTTAGCAAATCTATGTTCATGATACTACAGATATAGTGGAAGAAGTTTTAGCTGTCCAAGAACTTGTTCAACAACCTGCTCCAGAAGTTCTAGCTGATCCAGAACCTGCTCTTCAAGATCTTGAGTCTGCTCAACCAGCTCAGATAGTTGTGCAAGAAGAACTGGTCTCCATGACAGTTACAGTTGAACAAGAGAATGTTTCAGATATTCAAGAATAAAAATATACAGTCTGGGATGACACCCCAGGACTGGATCTAGACACTTTTCTTGCACAGGATGTCTTGGAAGAAGAGATAGAAAAAGCTGCTTTAAAGGATAGAGAAAAAGCTGTGCGAGAAGCTGTTGACCCTTATGATCATCCTCAATCATCTGATGATGAAGATGACTCTGATGATTCAGAAGGAACCAAGAAAAAGAAATCTGCCAAAAGAAAAAGAAAAGCTGCTGCTCCTCCTTTACCTAACCCTGATCATGATGTATCATACTATATTTTGAAAGGAATAGATCCCAAGTCAAAAGAATATCAGCACTGGATGGGATTCTCTAAAAATCAGCAAAAACAAAGAAAGAAATCTAAAAAATATGACAGTCCAGCTCCTAAATGGAATTCTAAAGGACCTCCTCCTCCTCCTCCCAGTACAGGAGCGTCTGGGAATGTTGCCGGTCCCTCTGCTCCTCCTTCTAGATTCACTTCCTCCCAATCTTATCAGAAGAAAGGAAATCAAAGCTACCATGGTAAGTCTCAATCTGGACATCAGAGACAGGAAGCTGAGTTACAAGAACAAGTGAAAGAGGTAATTTACCTAAAGCTAACCTTTCTCCTCCTCCTTCACCCAAGAAAAGAACATCACCAGATAAAGAAAGCAAAATTATATCTTCCAGAGAATCTGATCAGAAAAGGAAAATAGATGCAAAAGGCAAAAGAGTTATATACTCTGAGAAATCAAGTAAAAGATATGCTGAATTTGCTCCTCCAACATCTTTAGTTATTCAAGAAAAGAAAAAGCCAGCTACAAGCTTGTTAGAACCTTCTACTAAATTCAGAACTGTAAATCCTTTAAACCCCGCTGATGAAAATGAGTATGAAAGCTTAGAGCTTAATCCTGACTTCAGGATGGCCAGATTCCTTGAATTGGTTGGATCAGCTCAGATTAGAAAAGCGAGAGCTGAAGGAAAAGATGTTACAGGATTAACTACTATGTCCAAATTCAGAAAGAAAGAACTTGATAGATTCCAGTTAAGACCTGAATTTTTTGATGCTACCAAATATATGGAAAAATATCCAGAAGCAGTTGTTCCAAGAGTAGGAGAAACCAAAGTTATTGGAGAGCAAGATCTGAAGACATCAAAGAAGGAAGTTCTAGATCCTCTAGGAAAAATCTCTTTTATTCCTGACTCTTCTATCTCTAAAACAGATTCTGATGCTACTTAAGTTTTATTGTCAATCTGTTTATGTTAACTGTTTGATTGATCCATTTGATGCTTAGATGTTTCTTTCCTGTATTATATTTATTTCCTATAGTTTGTTTGTTTTGTTTTGTTTTGAGAGACTTAACTCAAATAGGGGGAGATTATTGGTACCCTAGTTTGGATTTGAGTTTAGTCTACTCTTTTAGTTTCTTGACCCAAGATTTATCTATGGTCAAAGGTTAGCTAATAGGTTAGATTCCCGTAGTTGTAGAATTGCTTATCCAGATGAAAATTTAGTTAAGTCATTTTTGGTTCGACTATAGTCGAACGCCGCTCGACCATCGTCTATCGACTGTTCGACGATCGTCTATCAGTTGGTCGACTATCGTCTGTCAGCAGATCGTCTATCTCTGAGTTAGTTCAACTCTTGTTAGCTCGACGTTCTGTGGTATCTGTCTCGTCGATCGTCGAACCCCGCTCGACTTCTTTTGACCAGACAGATCTCTTGATAGTTCAACTATCTGCTTGGATAGTTCAACTATCTGATAGCTCGACTATCTGTTTGATAGGTCGACTATCTGCTCCTCTTGATAGTTCAACTATCTGCTTGGATAGTTCAACTATCTGGTAGCTCGACTATCTGTTTGATAGGTCGACTATCTGTTGTGTTTGATAGCTCGACTATCTGTTTGATAGGTCGACTATCTGCTCCTCTTGATAGTTCAACTATCTGCTTGGATAGTTCAACTATCTGGTAGATCGACTATCTGTTTGATAGGTCGACTATCTGTTGTGTTTGATAGCTCGACTATCTGTTTGATAGGTCAACTATCTGCTCCTCTTGATAGTTCAACTATCTGCTTGGATAGTTCAACTATCTGGTAGCTCGACTATCTGTTTGATAGGTCGACTATCTGTTGTGTTTGATAGCTCGACTATCTGTTTGATAGTTCGACTATCTGCTCTTCTTGATAGTTCAACTATCTGCTTGGATAGCTCAACTATCTGATAGCTCGACTATCTGTTTGATAGGTCGACTATCTGTTGTGTTTGATAACTCGACTATCTGTTTGATAGGTCGACTATCTGCTCTTCTTGATAGTTCAACTATCTGCTTGGATAGTTCAACTATCTGATAGCTCGACTATCTGTTTGATAGGTCGACTATCTGTCTTCTTTGATAGCTCGATTATCTGTTCTGATAGGTCGACTATCTGCTGTGGTAGTACGACTATCTTCTTTGATAGTTCGACTATCTGTGTCATTCGACTATCTGTTTGATAGTTCGACGATCTTCGTGCTTCGGTTGACGATCTCTGAGGGTCGTTCGACGTTCTTTTTGTCTGCCTTTAGTAAAGTTATATTATTTATTTCTTATCTGATTGGCATATTTTATTAAAGTATATTTCATTGATATTATGCTATTATTTCCAGGCAATCTTTGCTCCTTCCTTTGTGCATAAGTCAAGCTTTATCTGACAAAGTTCTTTGTCTTATTAGTTGAAATATCCTTTTACTTTATATGCCAGGCTGTCCTTTATAGCCGTTAGACTCAGAAAGTCTTCTCTGGCTGTAAAGAGCTCTTTCTGATGTGACTTTTTCTAGCACTCTTTTATCAGATTGGATATGCAGCTTCTTAGAAAGCTTTATCCCCTTATAGCATGTCTGTCTGCAGGATATATTTTGCTTTGTGCTTTTTGCAGCCCAGTTTGCAGATTCCAGAAGAAGACAAAGTTCAAACTCAGATTAGAGCCATTACAAAGGCTCATATATAAAGAGCTTCTTTTGAAAGAACATATACAATATACAAGATACAGACACACAGATATACATATACACATATACAATACAAGAAGTTTTACTCTCAGCAGCATAGAAATCTACAGCTCTCAGAAATTCACATTCAACTGAGAAGATCAAATCTCTTCAGCATTCTTCTTCATCCTGAGTTCATCCTGCTCACAGGAAGACATTCACTCAGAGGCTTTTAGAAGAAGAAGAAGAAGAAAGGAAGATGATTGAAGAAGAACACCTTTTCCAAATCAAGAGTCTTCTTCAAGCTTCTCCTTCAGAACTTCAAGTCAGTTCTTTGTCTCAGTTCAGAAGAGTTCCTGCACCCTGAAGCAAGACTTCTTCCTGGATATTCTCTAAGCCAGGGGGAGCCTTGATTCTTTAGAGCTTTCTAGCTCTGTGCAATCCACTAGCTTCTTTAATCTGTTTTAACAATAGAGAAGAAACTTTAACTCTCTCAACCTCCTATATAAAGGGTTATTACTCCCTTCAAAAGTGAACCTTGGTGGCAGGGCACCTGATCAAAAACCTGTGTTGGAATTTGAGCTCCTGATCAAAAGCTCAAAGGGTCTACTTGATCTACCTAAAGCAGATCAATTGGTGGCAGGGCACCTGATTAAAAACCTGTAGTGGATTCCTACCAGGGTGGTAGAAGAGTGGATGTACCTATTTAGAGGGAACCACTATAAAATTTCTTGTGTCGTCTGTGCTGCTTATTTAATTTATTGCACTATGGCTGTGAGTAGAAATAATTAGGATTGCTATTTGTTGTGATAGGATTAAAGATCAACTGTAATTACAGTTGCTCTTCTCTAGTGCACTTCACTTTGTGTTAGGCTCTAGGGTTTAAAATATCTATAAACTCATTCCGCAAATTAACTCTAAGGGAGTTGAGTAGGGTGTCATAATTTTTGAATACTCTATTCACCCCCCCCCCCTCTAGAGTTGTATCTATCATCACTTTCACAGGCCAAAGAAAGGTTCGTGGCCTTTAAAGCTGAATCCTCAAGGAGGAGTAGAAGGAAGACTCCTTCTCCACGAAGGAGGGATGATGTGTCTGACTTAGAAAGGATAGAGACAAGCACATCAATCTGCTATATGTCTGATGAGGACTTTGCTAACTTCTCTAAGAAGTTCCATAAGTTCATGAAGATGAAGCAGAGGAAGAGCAGACCCTCCTC
This sequence comes from Platanthera zijinensis, assembly GCA_039513925.1. Taxonomy (NCBI): domain Eukaryota; kingdom Viridiplantae; phylum Streptophyta; class Magnoliopsida; order Asparagales; family Orchidaceae; genus Platanthera; species Platanthera zijinensis. Next base: position 15,977,893 of record CM077095.1, read on the forward strand.
ATCCTCTCTTCACAAGGAGGACTACTACAGGGGAAAGAAGAAATCCTCCAAAGAGGGCAGGTATGGTTTGAAACCTAGTAAACAGATTTCTACTAATGTTATCTGCTACTGCTGTAGCAAGCCAGGGCATGTTATAGCCGACTGCCCAGTAAAGAGAAGATAGGATGGAGATAAGAAGCACCACCATCAGCACAAGGGCAAGAAGGAAAGGTCCTTTGTGGCCAAGAAGAAGAAGAGCTGGACTGATAGTGAGTCATCTTCTTCAGAATTTGAACAAGAAGAGAAAGCCTACTTTAGGCTAGTTACTGTTGTAGAAGATGAAGACTATCCTGCTGCCAGGATAGAAATTAAGGCCCCTCTATCACAGTCAGATAGTGATTCAGAGATGGATGAAGAAGAAGAAGAATAAGACAGTTGTTGTTATGGGCTGATGGCTATGACTGATGAAGAATCCAGCCAAGATCAGCCTGGTCAACAAAAGGTACATTCTCTATCTAAGTCTTCTTTTGAGTCAGGCTATGAGACTAGCCCAGATTCTGAAGCTCATTCATCAATATATAAATGAGACTCTAAATCTGAGGAAGATGTCAATTATTTAATTGACAAATATGGCGTCCTTCTGAATGCTTTCAAGAAAAGCAAGTTGTTGGCTAAGAATCAGGCTAAGGAGATTTCTTCTCTTCATCTTGCTGCTTTCCAGCATGCAGACTCAGCTTCCCTGATGGATCTGAAAAAGAGGGAAATTAGTGAATTGGAAACAATTTCCTTCATTCAGATAGGCACCACAGAGTACCAGGAAAACCGAATAAGGGACCTAGAAGAGCTGCTGAAGAGAGAGGAGAGGATAGTGACTAGTTATTCAAAGCAAAGTTCAGTGTTGCCCTTAATAGACTCCTTCACCTCCCAAAAGGGTAAGAAGGGGTTGGGCTTCATGGGACACACAAGAGTTGCTAATCCTAAAGGAAAGGGAAAAGCTCTAGTGCAGCCACTAGCCTCCAAGTCTCTTATTCCATTTAAGAGAGTGTTGATACCTTCAAATAGGTATGACCAAGAAAGCATCTATGGTCACTGGATGAATGGTAGATCAACCAAAGGGAACAAAGATGTTCACCACTATGGTGGAAGAGATAGAAGGGGTATTAGTGCCTTCAAGGCCCCCCATGTGGAAATCAAAATGTCCCATCATGGAGCATTTGTGTTTTGTGCACTAGCCACTACACTCCAGAATAAGGTAGTTGCTTGTTCTCAAGATCTCCCTACCCAAAATCAGACCAAGGGAAAGTATGTCAGCAAGCCAGACTTGGGCATCTCCGAGGCCGTCATGAGTATGTTTTCTGGAAAGAAGACTACTGCTTGTAGGGCTCGAGATATTCAAACTACTTCTACTATTAGACAAACCACAAGTCAGACAGTTGCTGGAAGATATAAGAACAAGACTTTTGTTGTACCTTTTGGATTGAGAGTTGATGTCAGTACATCTACTAGACCAGCTCTAAAAAGAAGGTACAATATGTACAACCCCATATTCGCTGGGTGGGACCCGGAGACACCACTGAGGAATTGGGCTAGGCTCAGGTTAGCCCTGGGTTAGCCCTAAGACATACTTATAGAGTTCTCGCCCTGAAGGGGCTCCCGCCCAAGGCAGATGTTCAAGCTCTCGGCAGGAGAAATCGTCGACCGACCAGGGCAGACGGTCGACCTCTCGGCAGGAGAGATCGTCGAATGACCGAAGCAGAGGGCCTGACCGCGGAAGCTTCCGCCCCAGGGCAAGCTCCCGCCCAGGGGAGGCGAGAAGGCCCCAAGAGGGCCTTCAGTCGCGAGCTCTTCGAAACCGTGGAGGGCGCGAACCTCCCTGGCAAGGGGGGTCTCGCCAAGGTTGGCCCGGGTGGGGGTCCAGCGAGAGCCTTCTCGGCCAGGGTTCTCGCCAAGTGGGCCCACGTGGTGGGGCCCAGCGCTCATAAAGATGACCATTTTATAATATATTATCCCGAGGTAAAATTACCCAAATGCCCTTTGAATGACAGCGGGATTTGGCTATTGGCAGACCCCTCAGGGGTATTTCAGTATTTTCAGGTCAAAGGAAGACTATAAAAAGACCCATAAGGGCTCTTTAGAAGGCAAGTTGATCATTTTCCTCTAGCCCTAGTGCCTTCTGAAGAGCTCCCAGCCCAGCATTTGGCTTTGGAGGAGAAGCTCTCAGAGATCTTCCGGGTGTGTGGTGGGACCTCCCAGCTGAGGCTTTGGGTCTGTGTTAGGGCCTTAGCAACCGGTCAGGGGTCGAGGTTTGAGAGAAGTAGGCATTGACTGCACTTTGGTTCGTGAACATTTGTTGAGGTCATTTTTGGCTTCAACAGTTCTGGTGCGGTGAGCGTGAAAGCAGTCGGTGCAAGAAAATCTTGAGTTAAGTCCCATGGCAGGAGGCGAGGGTGAAGGATCAGGCGCGGGAGGATCCCCCACCCGGGTGGACGAGGCGACGAGGAAAATGTTTGAGGACTTCAGGCGAGAAGTCATGCAGACGATCAACTTGGCCTTCTCGGTAAGGAACGAGTGGGAGACGCCGCAGGTTCCGGTGGAGGTGGTACCGCTGCTAGGCAAGAACGCTCCAGGGCAGCGCCCCGGTAAGGAGGTCCCGGTAGAGGCAGGCGAAAGAGACGTAGCCGCGCGGGAGCTCTTCCCAGGTCAGCGTCTCGGGAAGGAGCTCCCGGCGGATCTGGGCGAGAAGGAGGCGACGGTGCGGGAACTCTTCCCTGGGCAGGGTCTCGCGGATCGGTCCAGCCAACCGAGATCGCGAGACGTGCCTTCTCGCCAGGCAGGGGGCGAGACCCCCTTTAGCGAGCTCATTGTCTCGGCTCCAGTGCCGGAGGGGTTCCGGGAGCCGGACATGACCTACTACACCGGGAAGGACGACCCGGTCCAGCACGTGCAATGGTTCGAGGACGTGGTGTCCATCAGGCAAATGTCGGATGCCTTCAAGTGTAGGCTTTTTGCCATCACTCTGAAAGAAAAGGCCAGGGACTGGTTCCACCAGCTGCCGACGAGTTCCATCTACAGCTTTGAGGATCTGCGGAGGGGTTTTCTGTTGAGATTCTCAACTTCGAAGAAAAGGAAGAAGGAGGCTGAGTGCCTGTTTGCAGTGAGGCAAGGGCCGGAGGAGACATTGGGTCGCTATGTCGACCGGTTCCAAGAGGAGGTTCTCCTGGTCCAGGAGGTCCCGGGGTATGCGCTGATGCTAGCCTTCACCCTGGGGCTGAGGCCAGGGTTTTTCAGCATGGAGTTGAAGAGAGTGCCCCCTCTCTCTTTTGAGGAGCTCATGGAGAGGGCGGCGAAGGAGATAGACTTCGAGAGGGCGAACCCGGCGTTTGCGAGGAAGCTGGCCAGGTTGGCCGAGGATGATGTGAAGGAGCCGGTAGTGGGAAGGCAGAGAGAGCAGAGGGAGCAGAGGGAGCCGAGGGAAGATAGGAGAAGAGAAGAGCCCCGAGGGCAGGGACAGCAGCATGGGGGGGCCAGGGAGCCAAACAACCGACTGGGTTGGAGGCCTCAGGAGGGTCGCCCCCAGGGCCAGGGAGGACTTCAGGGAAGAGATAACTTCCGGGAGCCCAGAAGGCTGGAGCAGGGAGGATGGCGACAAGGACCAAGGGGTCATTTCCCACCGCCGCAGGAGGCTATGGAGGTGGGAAGGGGAAGAGGAAGAAGACTTCGGGGAGCCGGAAGAAGGGGAGGAGGAGAAGGAAGAGGGGGCAGAGTGGGGTTGCCTTATTGTGACTTCCATCAGGAGGAAGGTCACGCAACGGCCACATGCCCAGAGTTTCTGGAGATTAGAGGGGCCAGAGGGGCCGGAAGGCAGGATCCGCCTGTAAGGATCGTTGAAGTACAGCGGGAAGAGGTGGAAGACATATGTGAAGACAGGACTGACGTGGGGACCCGAGGAGGGATCGGAGTGATCCACGGGGGAGTAGGGATCGAGGCAACCCGCAAGGGGAGCCTTCAAACCATGTTCCGCCGAGGGGTCGCCTCGACCTCCCAGGCTCCCCCCCCCCTAGAGGAGAAGATCACTTTCTCATCCGCGGATATGCCAGACTACGAGGATCCGTTCTGCGACGCGCTTGTGATCCAGACAGCGGTGGAGAACTACACCGTCTCCCGGATACTGGTGGATAATGGGAGCTCAGTGAATGCGATCTTCAAGAAGGCTTTCGATGAGATGAGGGTGGAAGGAAAAAGGGTCCTGGCTTCTGATGGACCGCTTTTTGGCTTCTCCGGCGAAAGGAAAGAGGTGGAAGGAGGAGTAGGCTTGCATGTGAGGCTTGGGGGCGTCTCACGGAACTGTCGGTTCGTAATCGTGGACGCCCCGAGTAGTTACAATGCCATCTTTGGGCGCCCCCTCATCAGCGCCTTTCGCTGTGTACCCTCCTCGTACCACCAATGCCTCAAGTTCAACAATGGAGGGGTGCAGGTAAGGATCAGGGGGGATCCGAAGATGGCAAGGCAGTGCTATGTGACGGCGGTTAACACCGTGTCATGGATGGAGGAGGCAGAGGAGTTGGAGAGGGAGATGGCTGAGCAGGAAGGAGTTGAGGAAGGGGGGATGAGCCTGGGAGAGGCGATGGAGGTTGCTGAGGAGATGGCGGAGGCGGAGGAGTTGGGGGAGATCAGCCCAGAAGAGGCGAGAGGAGTGGTGGATGAAGAAGAGCAGAGGCAGGAGGAGAGCCTGGAGGAGGCGATGGAAGTCGATGAGGTTGGGGGAGAAGAGCTCGAGTTTGAGCGGGAAGAGGCAAGGGTAAGTTGGGAGCGGTCGGGGCTGGAGCCGGCCGAAGAGGTGGTGGAGATGGAGGTGCTTACAAGAGCGGGGGAGGCGCAAAGGATTCGGATCAGCGGAGGCTTGAGCCTTGAGGATCAGGAGCGAATGCGAGCCTGCATCCAGGGCAACGTCGACATCTTCGCTTGGAGCGCGGCAGACATGCCAGGCATCGACGCGGACGTGGCCTGTCACCGCTTGAACCTGGATCCCAGAGCCCGCCCCATACGCCAAAAGATGAGGGCCATCGCCACCAAGCTAGAAGCCCCCATCCGAGAGGAGGTCCAAAAGCTCCTGGACGCAGGCTTCATCTCAGAGATCCAGTATCCAGGCTGGATCTCCAACGTGGTAATGGTAAAGAAGGGAGGAGGAAAATGGCGCATGTGTATTGATTTTTCCTTATTAAATAAATCATGTCCCAAAGATTGTTACCCTTTGCCTCGAATCGACGCGCTGGTTGACTCAGCCGTCGGTTTTTCTCTTATGAGTTTTCTAGATGCATTTTCAGGTTACCACCAGATCCGGATGCACCCTCCTGATGTCAAGGATGTTTCCTTCATCACAAGAGAGGGATGCTTTAGCTATAAGATGATGCCCTTCGGTTTGAAGAATGCAGGGGCAACATACCAACGCATGATGGATCGAATCTTTCGAGATCAAAGGGGAAGGAACCTGGAGGTCTACGTGGACGACCTCATGGTCAAGAGCAAATGTGTTGTTTCCCACTTGCGGGACTTGGAGGAAACGTTCGCCACCCTGCGGAAGTTCAAGATGAGGTTGAACCCCTTGAAGTGCGTCTTCGGGGCTAGTCGCGGCAAATTCCTCGGGCACCTCTTGACTCCCGCGGGGGTAGAACCCAACCCCGATAAGGTTAAGGCTATTCTAGACCTAGAATCGCCTCGCAACGCCAAGGAGGTCCAGCGCTTGACCGGGAAGTTGGCCGGGTTAAGCAGGTTCCTCTCTCGGTCAGGGGATAGATGTTCCTCCTTCTTCAAAGTACTTCGTGGCAACCAAGCATTCGAATGGACGGCCGAGTGCGAAGAGGCTTTTCAGGGGCTGAAGAGGCAACTCTCCCTAGCTCCGTTACTTCAAAGCCCGAAGGAGGGGGAGGACCTAGCCTTGTATTTAGGAGTGGGAGGAGAGGCGGTGAGCTCCGTCTTGGTTAGGGAAGAGGGGAAGAAGCAGTTACCCGTCTATTATGTCAGCCGAATCTTAAAAAAGGCGGAGCTCCGATACCCCATCCTGGAAAAGCTAGCATATGCTTTGGTCATCTCAGCTAGGAAGCTTCGCCCTTACTTTCAAGCACACTCGATTAGGGTGATAACCGACCATCCCCTTCGCAAGGTCTTGGAGGGTGTGGAACATTCAGGAAGGTTGGCAAAGTGGTCCATCGAGCTAAGCGAGTTTGACATCTCTTTCGTCCCGAGGCTCTCTATTAAGGCCCAGGCCGTAGCGGATTTCCTGGCGGACTATGTTACCGAGGCGGAGGCTGAAGAACCAAAGCCGCAAGAAGCGTGGAAGATGGTGGTCGACGGGGCCTCAGGAAGGCACTCCCTGGGAGGAGGTGTGGTGTTAGTAAGCCCTCAGGGAGTTACCATAGAGCAAGCCGTGACTTTCCATTTCCCTGTAACCAACAACCAAGCAGAGTATGAGGCTGTGATCGCCGGCCTTCGCTTGGCGAAGGAGTTGGAAATCCAGGATGTGGAAGCCTTCACCGACTCAATGGTGGTAGCATCGCAGATCCGAGGCGAGTTTGAGGCCCGGGAGCCGACCCTCGCGAGGTATCTATCTAAGGTAAGAGCCATCATTGGGGGTTTCCGTTCATTCTCTATTCGACATGTCCCCAGGGAGGAAAGCGCGGCAGCTGATCGACTGGCGAAGTTCGGGCCTCGGGGAGGAGGTACCCTAACCGAACTATTCCGACCAGCCATTGAAGAGGGGGAGTTGATGGAGGTGAATCGGCGGTCCTCATGGATGGATCCATTGGTGACTTTCTTAACCACAGGAGAACTGTCGGAAGAAGTCAAGGATGCAAAGAGCTTCAGGCACAAGGCGGCTCATTACCTGATGCTGGAAGGGAGTTTGCATCGGAAGATGTTGTCAGGGCTCCTCGCGAGATGCGTAACCGAAGAGGAAGTCCCGAGGATCCTGGAAGAGGTGCATTCTGGAGAGTGCGGCAGCCATTCAGGGGTAAGGACATTGGAAGCAAGGGTGATAAGGCAGGGATATTTCTGGCGGACCATAAGGAGGGATACAGCTGAATTCGCAAGGAGGTGTCGGAAGTGCCAAGTACATGCTCCTCTCTAGCTCTTGCCCGCCCAAAGACTTCGAAGCATCACGGCGCCATGGCCCTTCGCCATTTGAGGGATGGACCTGGTTGGACCCTTCCCTCCAGCTAGCGGGCAAAGGAGGTTCCTCCTAGTGATGATTGACTACTTCTCCAAATGGCTGGAGATCAAACCGCTAGCCAAGGTAACCTCCCAGGTCATCAGAAACTTCGTTTGGGGGGAAATCATTTGCAGGCACGGATTGCCCCAAGCAATAGTGACAGACAATGGACCTCAGTTTGCCAGTGAAGAATTCATCAGTTTCTGCACCCAATTAGGGATTGACCTCAGGTTCGCCTCTGTCCACCATCCTCGGAGCAATGGTCAGGTGGAGGCGGCAAACAAAGTCATTGTCAACTTGCTCAAAAAGAAGGTGGAGAACCTGAAGGGTAACTGGGTGGAACAGCTCCCTTCCGTCCTGTGGGCCTTGCGAACAACTCCGAACACGGCCACAGGAGAGACCCCCTTCAAGCTCTCTCATGGGTGCGAGGCTGTCCTCCCGGTGGAGTTCGAGGTTCGGTCCCCAAGGGTCACGGCCGCAGGTGGGGGAAGCGAAGCTTGGAGGTTGGAGAACGAGGAAGGGTTGCGCCTCTCATTAGATATGGTGGAAGAGCTGCGGGATGTTGCCGCCATCAGGCAGGAGGAAATAAAACGGCGAATGGCTCGGTACTTCGATAAGCATATCCGAGTCAAGCAATTCGCCGAGGGGGACCTAGTACTGAAAAAGGTCGACGCTGCGGGAAGGTCGGCCGCGGTTGGTAAGCTCAACCCTAGCTGGGAGGGGCCTTATATAGTAGAGAAGGCTCTGGTTAACGGAGGCTACTATCTCCAGGATGCGGAGGGAAGGACCTTGAGTCACACCTGGAATGGTGATGACCTGAAGCGCTTCTACCCGTAAGGGGAAAGAAGGATTGTAATGTTGTAAATAACTATTGCATTTTCGATAAGTTTATTTCAGAATATTGACTATCTCTGAGTATGCAATCTTTATGCTTTTTGTTTTAACCGGCTATGACTCCTCATCTCAATGATAGAATAGGCCTGTTTGAAGGAATCTTCAACGACACCCCGAGCTCGGCTCGGCCCCAGGTAGACCCGCTGCGCAGGCTCTCATCTAGCTGGCAGGTCCGAAGGCTCGCCTGTGGGGGATAGGTTGGCTCTTGTGATACTTTGTTCTTAGCCACTTCAACAACACCCCGAGCTCGGCTCGGCCCCAGGTAGACCCGTTGCGCAGGCTCTCATCTAGCTGGCAGGTCCGAAGGCTCGCCTGTGGGGGATAGGTTGGCTCTTGTGATACTTTGTTCTTAGCCACTTCAACGACACCCCGAGCTCGGCTCGGCCCCAGGTAGACCCGCTGCGCAGGCTCTCATCTAGCTGGCAGGTCCGAAGGCTCGCCTGTGGGGGATAGGTTGGCTCTTGTGATACTTTGTTCTTAGCCACTTCAACACACCCCGAGCTCGGCTCGGCCCCAGGTAGACCCGCTGCACAGGCTCTCATCTAGCTGGCAGGTCCGAAGGCTCGCCTGTGGGGGATAGGTTGGCTCTTGTGATACTTTGTTCTTAGCCACTTCAACAACACCCCGAGCTCGGCTCGGCCCCAGGTAGACCCGCTGCGCAGGCTCTCATCTAGCTGGCAGGTCCGAAGGCTCGCCTGTGGGGGATAGGTTGGCTCTTGTGATACTTTGTTCTTAGCCACTTCAACAACACCCCGAGCTCGGCTCGGCCCCAGGTAGACCCGCTGCGCAGGCTCTCATCTAGCTGGCAGGTCTGAAGGCTCGCCTGTGGGGGATAGGTTGGCTCTTGTGATACTTTGTTCTTAGCCACTTCAACGACACCCCAAGCTCGGCTCGGCCCCAGGTAGACCCGCTGCGCAGGCTCTCATCTAGCTGGCAGGTCCGAAGGCTCGCCTGTGGGGGATAGGTTGGCTCTTGTGATACTTTGTTCTTAGCCACTTCAACGACACCCCGAGCTCGGCTCGGCCCCAGGTAGACCCGCTGCGCAGGCTCTCATCTAGCTGGCAGGTCCGAAGGCTCGCCTGTGGGGGATAGGTTGGCTCTTGTGATACTTTGTTCTTAGCCACTTCAACAACACCCCGAGCTCGGCTCGGCCCCAGGTAGACCCGCTGCGCAGGCTCTCATCTAGCTGGCAGGTCCGAAGGCTCGCCTGTGGGGGATAGGTTGGCTCTTGTGATACTTTGTTCTTAGCCACTTCAACAACACCCCGAGCTCGGCTCGGCCCCAGGTAGACCCGCTGCGCAGGCTCTCATCTAGCTGGCAGGTCCGAAGGCTCGCCTGTGGGGGATAGGTTGGCTCTTGTGATACTTTGTTCTTAGCCACTTCAACGACACCCCGAGCTCGGCTCGGCCCCAGGTAGACCCGCTGCGCAGGCTCTCATCTAGCTGGCAGGTCCGAAGGCTCGCCTGTGGGGGATAGGTTGGCTCTTGTGATACTTTGTTCTTAGCCACTTCAACAACACCCCGAGCTCGGCTCGGCCCCAGGTAGACCCGCTGCGCAGGCTCTCATCTAGCTGGCAGGTCCGAAGGCTCGCCTGTGGGGGATAGGTTGGCTCTTGTGATACTTTGTTCTTAGCCACTTCAACGACACCCCGAGCTCGGCTCGGCCCCAGGTAGACCCGCTGCGCAGGCTCTCATCTAGCTGGCAGGTCCGAAGGCTCGCCTGTGGGGGATAGGCTGGCTCTTGTGATACTTTGTTCTTAGCCACTCCAACGACACCCCGAGCTTGGCTCGGCCCCAGGCAGACCCGCTGCGCAGGCTCCCACCAAGCTGGCAGGTCCGAAGGCTCGCCTGCGGGGGATAGGTGGAGTCCTTGACCTTTTGATCCTTGGTTCTTGATTGGTAGCTACTACGTTACAACGAGCTCGGCTCAAACCCCGGTAGACCCGCTGCGCAGGCACCCATGTAAGCTAGCAGGTCCAACGGCTCGCCGACGGGGTAGGGGTTTGATTGGTTGGAAAAATATGTGGGCAGGACCCTGACCTAGACCGGGGGCAAATCCCTAAAGGGTCTCGGTTCAGGGGTCTCGGCCAGTAAAGGTCTCGGCTCAGGGGTCTCGGCCAGTAAAGGTCTCGGCTCAGGGGTCTCGGCCAGTAAAAGTCTTGGCTTGGAGGTCTCGGCAGATCGCGGCCCGGAGGTTTCGGCCAGTGAGGATCCCGGCCCGGAGGTCTCAGCCAGCAAAGGTCTCGGCTAAAGGAGGTTCTCGCAAAAAGAAAGCTCCCGGCGGACCTAGGCAGGACGATTCAATCGACGACGCGAGGTTCCCGCCTAGCTGATCTCTAAGGAAGGTCACCCTAAAGAGACTAAGGGTCTCGGCGGAAGCTCGCGCGGAGGTCATTCGGCAGAGTAATATACTTTCAAAGTACGCATGGATAATAATAAAAAAAAAGGGGGGAAATGAAAAATGAAAATGAGACATTACTTTATAAAAAAGTTAATTACAGAAGGAGGTTCTCGCTCATTATAAAAAGATATTCAAAATAAAAGACACCTCAGGGGGACGCACTGTAGTCCCCACTGGTGCTCTCGCTTGAATCATCGCCAGAGCCTTCCCCGGACGTCTCGTCAACAGCGGGAGAGGACCTCGGGACGTCTGAGAGCGGCGAGTCCGGCGCGCCCGGGGGTTTAGGAACTGGGTCGTAAAGCCAAGGGAGAAGTTGGCGAGCGTCGATGGTCGCGCCGTCCTCCCGGAGCAGCTCGACGTCTCGCAGCGTCTCGAGCGTCAGCTTGACGGTCGCCTGAGCGTTGGCTTGAAGCAGCTTATCGACGTCATACTCCGAGAGGTAACGGCTCCACAACCTCGCATCTAGCTCCGGGGGCGGGACCTTCGTCAGCTCTGCGCGGAGCTGTTCCCTCAGGAGGACGCTCTCGCAGCGCGCGTTGGCCAGCTCTGCGCGAAGCTCCCTGACTTGGGCGGAATCCTGCAAAAGGGATAAAAGATTTTAGTCTAGACGCATTACACCGTAGAAACTTCGAGGAAACGGGGGCAAGGGCTCAGGAAGGTCTCGCCTACCTCGGTCGCGGGGCGTAGAGACAGCGCCAATTTGGCATCCGCGAGCTCCTGTTGAGCTCTCGCGAGTTCTTCTTCCGCGGCATGCGCGCGAGCTATCGCGTCCTCCCTCGCCTTGCGCATATCAGTGAAGTTCTTGTCAATGGTGATGCTTCGACGCGCACACATATGTGTAAGCTCGAACCCGCGCATTATGGCCCGGGTGGCGTCGAAGGCTAGAAGGCGGGTAGGCGTCTGGTCGAACACGCTGGCATCTTCCCGGCTGTATAGACCATACCCAAGCGAGAAGGCCTCGTCGGTCACATTTTCCCCCTCCGCCCATCGGGGAAGGAGGGTCGAAACCCTGATTGAGTTTGTCTTGGGGTCCCATTCCATCTGGGGCTTCCCCTCCGAGTCGGCGTACCTGACGCCTAAACCAAAGTTCCGGTGCCCTCTCGGCACCTCCTGGGGCGGGACGTTGGCGGAGGTCTCGGCGGCGACCACTTCTCCCCCCGCCTCGCCTACGGCCGATGTGTTCCTGGCGGAAGCCTCGGCACGGCTCTTGGCGGCGGCGGCGGCATCCATCTCACTGGCCCTCTGAAGGATCGCTTCAAAGGACCTGCCCTCAGGAGGAGGTTGGACGGGCGAGACCGCCAACGATTTCCCCTTGTCGGCGGCAGAAGGCTTGGGCCTCTTCAGCGCGCGGAGAGGAGGAAGGGTGGCCTTCCGCTTCTTGGCCGGTGGCGGCATGGAAGGGGTTGGATCTTCTCGGCAGGCGCTGGCGCTAGCTTCCGCGAGCGCAAGGGGGCCTCTCGCTGCCAGACCCTCGACACCCCGGCCTGCGGCGAAGGGTTGGTGCAGAGGGACCTCCCGCTCTCCTGCAAAGTAAAAACGCTTTAGCACTTCAGCGCAAGAAAATTTTTGTTAAAAAAGGGAATCTGAGGCGAGACCGTACCTTCGCCCGATTGAACAAAAGGGAGGGAGTCGACGTCCCGCAGAAGATAGGGGACGTCGAACTCCTTGGTCCCGAAGAATTCCAGGATTGCGCTCTCGCGCGATCCCAGAGCGGGCGGCTTGTAGGCAGCGTCTTCATACTGGACGGGCTGAAGCGGGATGTTGTCGAAGTCCCCGCTGATGTAAACGAACTTCTCGCCCCAATGGTGGTGCTTATTGGCGAGACCGGTAACCTCGAGCTGTTGCCCGGAGAAGAAAACTACCCCCCCCCCTTGGCACGGAAGTTGAATAGCTTCCGGAAGATGGGCAGACTAAACTCGATCCTCTCGGATCGCATATAGCATATGAATGCTATAAGGATCGCGACGGAGTTCGGGTTTAGCTGGGCGGGCACCACCCCATAATAGCGGAGAGCTAACCGAACCTCCGGCCACAGGGGGAGGCGGAAGCCCACCTCGAAGTGCTCGAGGGGGATGGCAAGCTCTCCCGCCCCGGGGGTATTCACCCTATCATGATTCCCCGGGTTCCGCGCCGAGAAGCCGGCGGGAACGTAGCGGTCGACGATCACGTTGTATTCGTCGAGGGTGAGCTTGCAGGAAGGGAAGAGGTGTTTCTGGAAGGCTTCCGCGCAATGGGCGCGACCCTTGCTCTCGCCAGGCATGGCTAGTTCGTGAGTAAGAGCGAGAGCTGTAGGGGAGTCGAAGCGGAAGCAGGAACGCGAGAGCGCGGAGGGAAGGCTGAGGTTCCGGATCGGAGAAATAAATGCGGTTGGTAGGCTTCTCTATTTATAGGGAATCGTAGTCATCATGAGTTCATCCGGCAGAGAGAGAAAGTGACAGCGGAGTACAGCTGTCAGAATCCGGGCTAACGACGCCTCGGTTCTCCCCCTCAGGATGACGGCGGTCAACGGTGCTTCAGGTTTCGACGCGACTGCCTGGATCGGCGCAAGCCTCCTAGACTGGCGCAAGCCTCCTGGGTTAACGCAAACCTCCTAGATCAGCGCAAGCATCCTAGATCGGGGTAAGCGCCTTGATTAAAAAGCCCCGCAGAGCGATAAAAAGGAAAGGGAAAAGAGAGACGTGGGTAGAAGCGAGACTCTCGCTAGCGCAAGCTGGATAAAACTTAATTAATAATAATGTTTATTACAGACATTGAAAAAGAGAAACAAGGGGAGAAGAAAAAAAAAAGAGATACACTAAGATTCAGGGCGTGAAGCCTAGTAGGGTTTCCAGCTCCATCGTCCCCGTTCTCGCCGCCTAGTTCTTGGGGGCGCCAACGGGTTGAAGTAAGACGATAGCGTGGTACACCCAAGGTTGATCCGCCTGGCGTAGTCCCGGATCTGCGAGATGCACCTCCCTGGCGAAGACTCGGCGGAAGGCCCGCGCGGGCAATCAGTCTCGCCCAAGAAGAAGTCACGCTCCAGAGCCTCCAGTCTTTGCTCCACGGATTCGCGGAATGCTTTTGCCGCGGCAGCATGGGCACGGTCTCGCCGGACGAGCTTGGCCAGGATGGCCGAGATCTTCCTCCGTCTCCCCTTCGCGCTCCCTGCACTGTTCAGGGTTTCCTCTATCTCGCCAGACGAAGGGAGGGGGGACTCTTCATCCTCTTCTTCCTCGTCTTCTTCTTCCTCTTCCTCTCCTTCCTCGTTGGCTTCTGACCGCAAGCCAGGATCACCTGCGGAAGAAACACGCGAGAATTTTGGTCAAGACATGACGATCAACAGTCCGAAAAAGTTTTCGCATACCTGCGGCTGGGCGAGAACCGTCAGCCAAAGTTGGACGAGAAGGCCCGGCCCCTCCGTTGGTTCCATAAAGGAGGTGAAGAGGCTTGCCCAGCCCCGGGCGGAAGGGCTCGCGCACGATGATCCCGGCTTGGCCGGAAGCATGAGGGGAGTTGTCTTCTCTCAAGGGGCGATCAGCATCCTTGAGAGTAGCGGAAGGTTCAGAAGCCGCCCCCCCCCCCCCCCCCCCCCGCCTGCAGGAGAGGATTGGCCACCGCGGGAGGCACTTCGACGGTTCTCGCTTCATCTTCCCGGGTGGATAGACCCGGGTCGACGGGAGCTGGCACTGCGAGAAGACGGTTCAGAAAAGAAAGGGTCTGGTTGAAATATTGACAAGGGAAAATGTACCTGTCGTTCCGGTCCCGGCTGGAGGAATCCTTTCCGAGACCCGTGTTTGGCCCTCGGGGGGATGAGCGGGTAGGTTCGAAGAGCTGGGCGGAATTTCGGCGTCATTATTGGGAGCGGACTCCTGCGAAAGCATACTTTAATCATCGAATCTAATGTACAGTTAGCTCGGTAGGCACGGGCGAAAGGCTTACCTTCTGTAGGGAAGGATCTCCGGCAGGATTGGGAGTGGGGGAAGGAGGATCCCTGTTCTCGCGAGAAAGGTCCCGCCGGACCGCCTTCGCCCTTTTCTTTTCCTTCTTCTTCGGCTCCGAAGGCCCGGCGGTTGAAGTCTTTTTCGCTAACCATGGAGCCACCGCCGCACAGTTAGCCAAGGCCCGCGCTTGGGCAGCGGTTAACCGGTCTTGGAGGTCCTGCGGAAGCGGTTTGGCAGCACGCTTGGGATGCATGGTGAGCTCGCGCGAAAATCCCGGAGGCGAGAGCTCAGTCAGAGAGTCGTATTTTAAGGGCAGGGCGTATGGACGTCCATCAGTACATATTTATAGCCGCAGTGGGACCCACCAAAAGATTCCCTCGATAGGCGGGCACGTGTCCAGCGAATATTTTGGGGGTTGGACTTGTCTTGTCGAGCGCAGGGCTAGCTCGAAAAGAGCGGGGATTGTGTACAACCCCATATTCGCTGGGTGGGACCCGGAGACACCACTGAGGAATTGGGCTAGGCTCAGGTTAGCCCTGGGTTAGCCCTAAGACATACTTATAGAGTTCTCGCCCTGAAGGGGCTCCCGCCCAAGGCAGATGTTCAAGCTCTCGGCAGGAGAAATCGTCGACCGACCAGGGCAGACGGTCGACCTCTCGGCAGGAGAGATCGTCGAACGACCGAAGCAGAGGGCCTGACCGCGGAAGCTTCCGCCCCAGGGCAAGCTCCCGCCCAGGGGAGGCGAGAAGGCCCCAAGAGGGCCTTCAGTCGCGAGCTCTTCGAAACCGTGGAGGGCGCGAACCTCCCTGGCAAGGGGGGTCTCGCCAAGGTTGGCCCGGGTGGGGGTCCAGCGAGAGCCTTCTCGGCCAGGGTTCTCGCCAAGTGGGCCCACGTGGTGGGGCCCGGCGCTCATAAAGATGACCATTTTATAATATATTATCCCGAGGTAAAATTACCCAAATGCCCTTTGAATGACAGCGGGATTTGGCTATTGGCAGACCCCTCAGGGGTATTTCAGTATTTTCAGGTCAAAGGAAGACTATAAAAAGACCCATAAGGGCTCTTTAGAAGGCAAGTTGATCATTTTCCTCTAGCCCTAGTGCCTTCTGAAGAGCTCCCAGCCCAGCATTTGGCTTTGGAGGGGAAGCTCTCAGAGATCTTCCGGGTGTGTGGTGGGACCTCCCAGCTGAGGCTTTGGGTCTGTGTTAGGGCCTTAGCAACCGGTCAGGGGTCGAGGTTTGAGAGAAGTAGGCATTGAATGCACTTTGGTTCGTGAACATTTGTTGAGGTCATTTTTGGCTTCAACAGTTTGTGTACAACCCCATATTCGCTGGGTGGGACCCGGAGACACCACTGAGGAATTGGGCTAGGCTCAGGTTAGCCCTGGGTTAGCCCTAAGACATACTTATAGAGTTCTCGCCCTGAAGGGGCTCCCGCCCAAGGCAGATGTTCAAGCTCTCGGCAGGAGAAATCGTCGACCGACCAGGGCAGACGGTCGACCTCTCGGCAGGAGAGATCGTCGAACGACCGAAGCAGAGGGCCTGACCGCGGAAGCTTCCGCCCCAGGGCAAGCTCCCGCCCAGGGGAGGCGAGAAGGCCCCAAGAGGGCCTTCAGTCGCGAGCTCTTCGAAACCGTGGAGGGCGCGAACCTCCCTGGCAAGGGGGGTCTCGCCAAGGTTGGCCCGGGTGGGGGTCCAGCGAGAGCCTTCTCGGCCAGGGTTCTCGCCAAGTGGGCCCACGTGGTGGGGCCCGGCGCTCATAAAGATGACCATTTTATAATATATTATCCCGAGGTAAAATTACCCAAATGCCCTTTGAATGACAGCGGGATTTGGCTATTGGCAGACCCCTCAGGGGTATTTCAGTATTTTCAGGTCAAAGGAAGACTATAAAAAGACCCATAAGGGCTCTTTAGAAGGCAAGTTGATCATTTTCCTCTAGCCCTAGTGCCTTCTGAAGAGCTCCCAGCCCAGCATTTGGCTTTGGAGGGGAAGCTCTCAGAGATCTTCCGGGTGTGTGGTGGGACCTCCCAGCTGAGGCTTTGGGTCTGTGTTAGGGCCTTAGCAACCGGTCAGGGGTCGAGGTTTGAGAGAAGTAGGCATTGACTGCACTTTGGTTCATGAACATTTGTTGAGGTCATTTTTGGCTTCAACAGTTCTGGTGCGGTGAGCGCGGAGGGAAGGCTGAGGTTCCGGATCGGAGAAATAAATGCGGTTGGTAGGCTTCTCTATTTATAGGGAATCGTAGTCATTATGAGTTCATCCGGCAGAGAGAGAAAGTGACAGCGGAGTACAGCTGTCAGAATCCGGGCTAACGACGCCTCGGTTCTCCCCCTCAGGATGACGGCGGTCAACGGTCGCTTCAGGTTTCGACGCGACTGCCTGGATCGGCGCAAGCCTCCTAGACTGGCGCAAGCCTCCTGGGTTAACGCAAACCTCCTAGATCAGCGCAAGCATCCTAGATCGGGGTAAGCGCCTTGATTAAAAAGCCCCGCAGAGCGATAAAAAGGAAAGGGAAAAGAGAGACGTGGGTAGAAGCGAGACTCTCGCTAGCGCAAGCTGGATAAAACTTAATTAATAATAATGTTTATTACAGACATTGAAAAAGAGAAACAAGGGGAGAAGAAAAAAAAAGAGATACACTAAGATTCAGGGCGTGAAGGCTAGTAGGGTTTCCAGCTCCATCGTCCCCGTTCTCGCCGCCTAGTTCTTGGGGGCGCCAACGGGTTGAAGTAAGACGATAGCGTGGTACACCCAAGGTTGATCCGCCTGGCGTAGTCCCGGATCTGCGAGATGCACCTCCCTGGCGAAGACTCGGCGGAAGGCCCGCGCGGGCAATCAGTCTCGCCCAAGAAGAAGTCCCGCTCCAGAGCCTCCAGTCTTTGCTCCACGGATTCGCGGAATGCTTTCGCCACGGCAGCATGGGCACGGTCTCGCCGGACGAGCTTGGCCAGGATGGCCGAGATCTTCCTCCGTCTCCCCTTCGCGTTCCCTGCACTGTTCAGGGTTTCCTCTATCTCGCCAGACGAAGGGAGGGGGGACTCTTCATCCTCTTCTTCCTCGTCTTCTTCTTCCTCTTCCTCTCCTTCCTCGTTGGCTTCTGACCGCAAGCCAGGATCACCTGCGGAAGAAACACGCGAGAATTTTGGTCAAGACATGACGATCAACAGTCCGAAAAAGTTTTCGCATACCTGCGGCTGGGCGAGAACCGTCAGCCAAAGTTGGACGAGAAGGCCCGGCCCCTCCGTTGGTTCCATAAAGGAGGTGAAGAGGCTTGCCCAGCCCCGGGCGGAAGGGCTCGCGCACGATGATCCCGGCTTGGCCGGAAGCATGAGGGGAGTTGTCTTCTCTCAAGGGGCGATCAGCATCCTTGAGAGTAGCGGAAGGTTCAGAAGCCGCCCCCCCCCCCCCCCCCCCCCCCGCCTGCAGGAGAGGATTGGCCACCGCGGGAGGCACTTCGACGGTTCTCGCTTCATCTTCCCGGGTGGATAGACCCGGGTCGACGGGAGCTGGCACTGCGAGAAGACGGTTCAGAAAAGAAAGGGTCTGGTTGAAATATTGACAAGGGAAAATGTACCTGTCGTTCCGGTCCCGGCTGGAGGAATCCTTTCCGAGACCCGTGTTTGGCCCTCGGAGGGATGAGCGGGTAGGTTCGAAGAGCTGGGCGGAATTTCGGCGTCATTATTGGGAGCGGACTCCTGCGAAAGCATACTTTAATCATCGAATCTAATGTACAGTTAGCTCGGTAGGCACGGGCGAAAGGCTTACCTTCTGTAGGGAAGGATCTCCGGCAGGATTGGGAGTGGGGGAAGGAGGATCCCTGTTCTCGCGAGAAAGGTCCCGCCGGACCGCCTTCGCCCTTTTCTTTTCCTTCTTCTTCGGCTCCGAAGGCCCGGCGGTTGAAGTCTTTTTCGCTAACCATGGAGCCACCGCCGCACAGTTAGCCAAGGCCCGCGCTTGGGCAGCGGTTAACCGGTCTTGGAGGTCCTGCGGAAGCGGTTTGGCAGCACGATTGGGATGCATGGTGAGCTCGCGCGAAAATCCCGGAGGCAAGAGCTCAGTCAGAGAGTCGTATTTTAAGGGCAGGGCGTATGGACGTCCATCAGTACATATTTATAGCCGCAGTGGGACCCACCAAAAGATTCCCTCGATAGGCGGGCACGTGTCCAGCGAATATTTTGGGGGTTGGACTTGTCTTGTCGAGCGCAGGGCTAGCTCGAAAAGAGCGGGGATTGTGTACAACCCCATATTCGCTGGGTGGGACCCGAAGACACCACTGAGGAATTGGGCTAGGCTCAGGTTAGCCCTGGGTTAGCCCTAAGACATACTTATAGAGTTCTCGCCCTGAAGGGGCTCCCGCCCAAGGCAGATGTTCAAGCTCTCGGCAGGAGAAATCGTCGACCGACCAGGGCAGACGGTCGACCTCTCGGCAGGAGAGATCGTCGAATGACCGAAGCAGAGGGCCTGACCGCGGAAGCTTCCGCCCTAGGGCAAGCTCCCGCCCAGGGGAGGCGAGAAGGCCCCAAGAGGGCCTTCAGTCGCGAGCTCTTCGAAACCGTGGAGGGCGCGAACCTCCCTGGCAAGGGGGGTCTCGCCAAGGTTGGCCCGGGTGGGGGTCCAGCGAGAGCCTTCTCGGCCAGGGTTCTCGCCAAGTGGGCCCACGTGGTGGGGCCCGGCGCTCATAAAGATGACCATTTTATAATATATTATCCCGAGGTAAAATTACCCAAATGCCCTTTGAATGACAGCGGGATTTGGCTATTGGCAGACCCCTCAGGGGTATTTCAGTATTTTCAGGTCAAAGGAAGACTATAAAAAGACCCATAAGGGCTCTTTAGAAGGCAAGTTGATCATTTTCCTCTAGCCCTAGTGCCTTCTGAAGAGCTCCCAGCCCAGCATTTGGCTTTGGAGGGGAAGCTCTCAAAGATCTTCCGGGTGTGTGGTGGGACCTCCCAGCTGAGGCTTTGGGTCTGTGTTAGGGCCTTAGCAACCGGTCTGGGGTCGAGGTTTGAGAGAAGTAGGCATTGACTGCACTTTGGTTCGTGAACATTTGTTGAGGTCATTTTTGGCTTCAACACAATATCCATGAGTTCTGGTGCTGTGGCAAGGTGGGCCACTATGCTATTGATTGGTATCATAATCTTAGTGTACTAAGAGCAAGAAAGAGCTTACCTGTTAGAAGAACTGCAGGTAGGCAGGTTTATTATCAGACTAACTTGCACCTAGGATCCAATAAGAATTGGGGTCCTAAGGTTAACTGATTTATGTCTTGTAGGTTAGTCCAAGTGTCCATACTCCTACATGGTACTTAGACAGTGGATGTTCCAGGCACATGATTGGAATAAGGAGCTTGCTAAAGGATTACTCTCTAGTAAAGAATGACCCCAAAGTCATCTTTTGTGGACCAGATAGGGGGGTGACAAGAGGTTATGGTAAGATCTCTAATGGCATAATCACTATCATAAAATTAGCCTATATGGAAGGGTTGCAACACAACCTGATAAGAATTATCCAACTCTATGACCTTGGATATGATATAGTTTTCCACAAGGATGAGTGTCACATTAAGAGGTTAAGTGACCAAGAGGTTATCTTAACAGGCACTAGGAGTGGAAATGTTTATTGCTTAAATTTCTTATGTTTAGATAAGGACTCTCCTATATGTTAAAATTTCTCAAGATTATCACGGAGATAGCTCTGATACCAAGTAAAACTTTCAAAGTTATCAAGATGACACCTTGATCAAGCGGAAAACGGCAACCAGGCGCAGGAACACTCAACCATGAACCATGCTCGATAATCAAAAATAATAGAAGGCAATAATAAGTCTTGTATTATCAACAATCTTCTTTACAAGGCAGGACATATATGGCAAGACATGATTCACCGATGTATAAAGGAAGAGCAAACAAACAAAGCAAGAACAACAAGTCAGGCAGACTGCCTCAGAGACTGCCAAGACTGCCGAGACTGCCAAGCTTCTACTGCACCGAACTAAACTACGGAGTCCTAATAGACCACGGACAACTCGTTATTCTGCTGAACACATTTGTTTGCTCTCTGCAAGCCGCCTGACCAAAGAAGTTGCGTAGCTGCCAGAGTCCACGAACAAGCCGCTGCCAAACTGAAGAACAGACTGTCGAAACCGGCAGACAAGTTATTGAACTGGGAAAGCTGAAGGAGAGAAAATCAGCTTGTCGCAATAGCGACCTGCTAAAAACTACTGATTGATAACTACAAGCTCCACTGATGCCTGACAGCAGTCAGCACTAAAACCCTGGCTTCTCAGTGCTAGCCGTACAACCTGCAAATAGCAAACCGGTTAACCTCCTCAAACTGTGCGGACAGAAAATCTGAGGCTGCAGCAATTAATCCACGCTCAACTTACTATTCATTCAGATTATTATGATGTCACAGGGGGGTCCTATTTATAGGCATAGAGAGGAGTGTGGTCACCGCCCTAGTAGATAAACACACCACCCCAGCTCATAGCTAGCACAGAACAGTCCGCCTAGTCCGCATGGACAAGGCTGGACACCAGCATATCCGCCTTCCACCAAAGGAGGTCGGATAGAAGCCAGTCTGCATCACAGCGGACATCACACCAGCCCACAATAACAATGCCCACGACCAAATGAATAGACCACCCGGTCAACCAGCGAATATCTGGCACGAGCTCTGCGGATACGAACAATCAGTCCGCCAGCTCCAATCCAGTTTGCCTAATATCGAACTCTGCGGTTACCTCCTAACCGCACCACCATTTCAGGAGATCAAGGGCACAAGCTAATGTCGATCTCCCGAGCTCCAAGAATAGTCCGCAAAGAGCAAACTCCATACACTCCAAAGCTGATCGACCAGACCGCGGATATTCAACCTATCCACAAGGCTACCTCTTAAGGACACAACACATGGCCTCAACATCAGACCACTCAGGCACACTACCAGTCCGCAAGACTGTTCATCCAGGCAGCACGGTCTGCCTGATCAACCCACTCTTTCACTTCAACAATTTAACCACTCCCCCTTGATGTGAGAAGTGGTGACCAAACATAGCAGTCCCTGTAACCGTTCAAAAGGCCCCTTTGATAGTGGCTTAGTGAAGATATCCGAGACCCCTCAACCATCTTCTCCCGAATAAAGTGGTATTCAATCTCTAGATGTTTCGTCCACACTTGACAAACTGATTATTAACCAGTTTTAGGGCACACTCGTCATGACCACGAAGAAGAGTTGGATCTCGCACTTCTTCATAATTGTCCTCTACTAGCCTCCTAAGTTGCCAAGGCTGAAGCCTTATACTCCGCTTCTGTAGTAGAGACGGACACCAAGTCCTGCTTTTTACTGCACTATGAAATACCTATTGATCTGAATGTGAAAACATAACCAGACGTTGACTTTCGATCATCTGAGTATCCCCCATAATCAGCATTAGTGTATCCATGCAGTGAAAATCCTGTGTCCTTCCTATACATGAGTCCAATATCAGAAGTAGTCTTCATATATTTCAAAATATTCCTTGCCGCTACCAGATGAGGTTTCCTAGGTTCTGACATATAACGACTAACTCGGACTATAGCATAAGCAATGTCTTGCCTTATAATCGTCAGGTAAATCAAGCTCCCAACTAGAGCTCGAAACAGCAAGGGATCAGGAAGAATCCTCCCCTCATCTCGTCGAAGCTTCAGGCCACAATCCAGAGGTATAGAGCTACTCTTTCCCTCCCTCAAGCTGAATCGATGTACAATCCGCTCAACATAGTCCCTTTGAGAGATGAGAATCTTGATCTTCTTCCTTTCAACCTCGAGTCTAAGGAAGTGGTGGAACTCACCCAATCCTTCATCTCGAACCGAATATCTAGCTCGACCCTGAGCCTAGCTACCTCCTCCTCAGAGTTTCCCGTGACGATCATGTCATCCATGTACAACAGCATCAAGACATGAAGCTCCCCCTACTTCTTTATGAACAAGCTTGAATTTTAATTAGTGGCAAAGTATCCGCATAACTGGAGGTATTCTGCGATCTTCTCATACCATGCCCGTGGTGAAAGTGAGGGTTAGATCTAATATACTCTAGGGGGTGAATAGAGTATTTCTGGTGATTAAAAACTTTTGCTGAATAATGTAACTTGTTCCAAAACTCAAAGGTTATATCACAGCATAACAGATTAGACTAATAAAAAATAACAGAATGCTAACTAACACAGCCACAGCAAGAACAAAAGAAAAGACAACCAGACAACACAAGAACTTTATAGTGGTTCCCCAACCTGGGTACATCCACTCTTCTACCACCCTGGTAGGAATCCACACAGGTTTTTATTCAGGTGACTGCCACCAATGAGCTTTTGTTAAGGTGCTCAAAAACCAAACCTCAATTCTTTTGGTAAGGAGACTTGCAACCAGGAATCACTTTTGAAAGGAGTAGAGAACCCTTTTTACAGAGGGGGGATAAGAGATTGATTATGTCTTCTCTTTCTCAATATACAACTGAGAAGACTCTTGTGGATCTGATGTTAGCAAGGGCTCCTCCTGAGATAATGAATTAGTTCAGGAGGTTGGAGCTTTGCTTCAGGGTGATAGGCCTTCAGACTTTAGCTTTGACAAGAAGATCTCAAGGAACTTCTTGACTGATGCAGTAGTTGTTGTCCTTTGAAGATTCCTAAGATGATGACAGAAGAAGAGACTCTTGATTTTGAATGGTTGTTCTTCTTCTTCAGATTGTTGTTCTCCTTCTGGTCTAGCAGTTCTTTCTTTCTATCACTTTGTTGTCGAGAGAGCAAGAGCAAAGAGAATCCTTATTGTGAGACGATAGTGTTCTACTCTTACTCACTAGTTTTCTGTATCAGTTGTATATATTGGAAAAAATCCATCTATTTTACTTTCTATGTAAGACATCCTTTTGAATTTCGAAATCCATTCTGCATTCGATGCTGACGGCCAAAGAATATTTTTCATTGATTGATTTCCCCAACTGTCCCTTTGAAAAACGGCAGGCAATAATCTTGATGAGGACCATAATTAATGCTCGTGTCTAATGGTAATATTCAGTGAATATTAGAGCATTAATTACACAGGAATCATTTCAATATAATAGGAACAAAAGAGGGAAATAGCCAAGTCTGGATTCGTCCACCTGAGTCCATAGTTTGCCGATCTGAGGTCCAAGTTCGTCGATCTGAAATCCAAGTTTGTCGACCTCTGAATGGCTGACTGCTGCTTGATAACTTTCCTATTCTATTCACCAAGTTCGTCGATCTTATGTCTAATATTGTCGACCTAAAACCTAAGAACTGAGTTTGTCTAGCTGAGGTCCAAGATCGTTGACCTGAGTTTTGATTCTGGACTTGGACTGTTTTCTGGTGCAGAGTGTTGAAATATCATTTTGGCGTTGAGTGTGTTGTTCTCTGGCGTTGAGTGTTGAATCATCATTCTGGCGTTGAGTGTGATGTTCTTTGGTGTTGAGTGTTGAATCATCATTCTAGCGTTGAGTGTGATGTTCTCTGGCGTTGAGTGTTGAATCATCATTCTGACGTTGAGTGTGATGTTCTCGGGTGTTGAGTGATGAATCATCTGTTCCAGAATTAGTCGATCTGGGATCAGAGAATAGAGTTTGTCTAGCTGATGTTCTAAGTTTGTCGACCGAAGTTTGACTTAGAAGTGTTGTCACTTTGTCCAGAGTTCGTCGATCTGAGAACCAAGTTTGTCAAGCTCAGCTCAGAGAATTGTCTCTGAGTTCGTCGAGCTGAGCACGACTTTCGTTGACCTGAGATCGACGAACATAGAGCTCTTTTTCTAAGTCTTGAATTTTCTCTAATTCTTGAGTCTCTAGCAGTGTTGGAGGCTGGTCCCTATCATTGTTGGCTCTGAGGACTAGACCTAGACTCTAGGACACAACCATGACCCTAGTCTATACATGTTGGGTCATATCCTTACTTAGTGAACCTGGCCCAAATCCAACTAGGGATCCAACAATCTCCCCCTATTTGGGTGAGGTCACTAATTACAGACTCAATGATAAAAAGAAATGTACAAAGCAAGAAAATATATATCTGGCAGAGAATGAAATAATATATATGCAGCAGATATATTTACATAGTTAGCTTTGTATCATGGAGCACAATTTTTTTGCAAAAGTATACCATACACATAGGAGTTCAGGTTCTATTTCTTTTACTTCTCTGCTCCTTTGCTCTTATCTCCAGGCTGAGTAAAGATGATTTCCCTATCAGGATTAGCAGCTTCTTTCTTTGACATGTACATATCTACTCCTCCAATCACTGTCAGGGTGGAGGTTCTGGGTACTATAGCCTCTGGGTGTGTAGCCATGTACTCTGCAGGATTGAAAACTTTCTTTCTCACTTGAAGCTTATCCAACTCCTTTTCTCTGTATGATGACATAGTAGTAAACTTTGTTGGATCTTCTCCTTCTTCTCTGACCTTCTTTATTTGTGACAGACCAATCAATTCTTGGATCCTAGCCATCCTGAAGTTGGGATAAACATCCTAACTGACAGATGATTGATCATCTTGAGGGGGTAGCAGGGTAACAAGCCTGAATTGAGTGGACTTTACTTGGAAATTTGTTGTTGTTTGGCTTCCATCACTCTGTGTATATAGAGAATTTGGAGGTGCATTCTCACTATATTTTCCTTTAGGCTTATGAGATTTTGTATGCCTTCTTTGTTGAGCTTGTTGTTGGGAAGGAGAGAATTCTAGTTTCTGATAGACTACCTCCTTTATTTGCTCTATAGAACCTATATTCCTTTGTTGGCTTCTTCTTTGGGATTGATGTCTAGATGACCTTTCCTGCCTTTGATAAGTTCTTGTGAAGGATGTAGGCCTAGGGGGTGCATCTGACCTTTGATAAGTAGTCCCTGAAGCACTAGTGGCAGGAGGAGGAGGAGGAGGACCTCTTTTAAATTTCTATGGGGGAGGAGAATATCCTCTGCTCTTCTTCCCTGTCTTTTGTTCATTTTTAGATAGCCACATCCAAGCCGGCATCCCTTTGTATGGAGTTATGTTTTGCAGAATATAATAGGGAGTGTCATTTGCTAGATTGGGTTTTTGGGCAGGTGGTGGAGGAGCTTTCCTTTTCCTTGAAATTTTCTTCCTCTTTGGGTCCTCATCAGAATCATCATATTCATTATCATCATCATTATCAGAAGACTTAGGATTGTCATACATTGCATCAATCTCTCTTATTGTATCTTTGGGAATTTCTTTAGTACCTGAAGTAGGGACAGCTTTAGCATGGACTGCTTTAGTTTCTATAGCAATGTCTTGAGCTATAATATCATCGAGAATGGGGAGAGGGCTATCATCCATAACATAGGATGGCCCAGAAGAGCTCGATGTCTTATCATCTGACTTATTTGCTGGAGGAGCTGTCAAACTTGCCTTTATAGTGTCTAATATCTCTGAGTTGGCAGGAGAGGTATAACACACTATGGCTTTAGATGATAGAATGGGGAAGGAAAGACAGAAATAAATATATGACCCAAATACGTTTAGCAAAGCTACTATATTCGCTTTGGGATTAATGAAATAAACCCTTCCAGGCAGAATCTCTAGCAAAGTGATCTCTTGAGTATTTGATGCTATAATATCTGTATAATAATAAATGTTATTGGCATCTGCTACTGAGGCTGTTGTTTCTACATCATCTGTTTCCATGTCAGCACCTGTTCCTGCTGCTGGTACTATTGTTGGTTCTGCTGGTGCAACTACTGTTGGTTCTGCTGGTGTAACTACTGCTGCTTCTTCATTGAGTATCTCCCCCTGCCTGGGTTCAGTAGTAACTGAAGCCAGGCCCCTTTCTGAAGAGGGAGCAGTATTGAGACAGAAACTTGGGCATAAAGGATGGAAAGGGATGCAGCAAGAGGGGAAATTGACTCTGTTATGATGGTCTGGAGGAGTTGTTTGAGGAGTTCAAGAAGCAGTTGTATGATGGAGGGATCTAAGATTCTAGAGGTAGAGGTTGTGGCAGGAGGTGGTTGAATGGGGATAGAGGTGGTGATAGTAGTAGCTGGTGGAGTAAGAGGTGGAGCATATGGCATATGAATGTCGTGTGAAGGTTCATTTTGAGGAGAAGGAATATTTAAGGGGGGAGATAGTAAATTGAATGTGAGGAGGGATGACAGGTTGGATAGGGAAATGTTATCCAGGTATGATGGAAGAGGAGATTGGGGTGGTGTTGGCAGTGATGTATCAAGTTGGGAGGAAGGTGTAAAAGAGGGAATATGGGTTGGAGATCGAGGAATTGGGGATGATGGAGGTGTGGGAGTAGAGACTGTAATATGGGTGGACGCTGGGTTTTGTTGAGTTACTGGCTGAGTTGGAGTTTGGAGAGCTGGAGGCTATGGAGGGGCTGGAGTATTGGTGGAAGGAATATTGTTGGATGGAAGCTCTTTAGAAGGGTGGGAAGTGGTTGGAGCAGCCCTTGTACTCTCAAGAGTTTGGGTGGCAGAGGATGAAGCCTTAGAGGGCTTTGTGATTGTCCTCACTCACCTACCAAACAAGGCACAGGTGAGCCATTTGCTGGCATTGATGAATGTGGTCTTAGAGACCAGTGATTCAGCAGCCTTTTATTTCAAGAAGATCCCCAGGATCCTTCCAAAGTTAACTTCCTTTTTATTGTTCTTTTTCCTGATAAGATCAAAAATGATCTGTGCCCAGTTCACCTGTTTCTTTTTCACCACTACACACATAACCAGAAATTGATGCCTGGTTATATAGTCGTGCGCAGTGTGCTTGCCCAACAAGACTTTCCCAACAATATCTACGAGAAACTTGAACTCAGCAGACAGGTGTTTCTTTAGCAATTTATTGGTGTTTTCTCCAGAATAACCCATCAAACTCAGCATCATATCATATTCTTCATTATCAATTTCTAATTCTTCTTCTCCATTATTTAATCCAAAAATTTCAGTTAAGATGGTGGGAGAGAGAGAGATGGCAGTACCCGCTATTGATCCGATCATGGTGTTGTCCTCGACTGTAGATGCAGTATATACTCATTCTCTAATTTCTATGCTAGTTAATTTGATTCTGGTGGTTAGCAGATTCTTCAGATGCTGGTCTTCCAGCAGTTTCAGAATATGTAAGAAGATTGGATCTGAGTGCTTGAAGGAATCGAAATCCACGTCAAATCCTGTGTCAAATTTCATTGCTGCAAGTGTTCCTGTTGGAATCGCCATGAGTGCATTTGCAAGTGAGAAAACGAAGATCAAGTACAAAGGGAACTGAAAGCGCGGGACGGAAGTCGAAGAAAACCTAGTTATAAGGTTTTTCTAAATATGAAGCGACTGACTCCGATCCACGAGAAAGAAAAAAGAATATCTTTGATCTAAGGTCGACGAAATAATTTTTAGTTAAACAAGTCGTCGAGCTCAATTTGAAGGTTGGAAGACATTTCGTCGAGCTAAGGTCGACGAAAGTTTTCTGAAGTGGATTCGTCGATCTCAGGTCGACGAAAATCACTTCACCCACAGAGAGTTCATCGATCTCAGGTCAACAAAAATCTCAAGAACCTTACGTGGTTCGTTGACCTCCAGTCGATAAAATTTGAAGAATTCTTCGAGTGCAGACAGAAACTAAACTAGGCCTTCTTCATTGATCATTCCAAGCTGATTTATAAAGAACAAGTGATTTCTTTTATCCAAAGGTTTGGTGATAATATCAACTCTTTGTAAATCATTGTAGATATAGACAAGATAAATTTTGTTTTTGTCTACACACTCTCTAATGAAATGATGTCTAATGTCTGTATGTTTAGTCCTACTGTGATGGACTGGATTTTGTGTTATAGCAATAGCACTAGTATTATCACATAGTAGAGTTGAATTATTTAAGTTGAACCCATAGTCCAGGAGTTGGTTTTGAATCCACAGCATCTGGGAACAATAACTGCCAGCTGCAATGTATTTTGCTTTAGCAGTTGATGTGGACACAGTTGATTGATTCTTGCAAAACCAGGACACTGGTCTCATACCAAGGAACTGGCAAGTTCTTGAGGTGCTCCTTTTGGTCACTCTGTATCTAGCAAAGTCAGCATTTGATTATCCAGTTAACTTAAATTCTGACTCAGTAGGATACCAGAGACCTAGACTAGGACAACCCTTTATATATCTTAAAATCCTTTTTAGAAAAATAAGATGAGATTCTTTAGGGTTCACCTGGAACCTAGCCCAAAGGCATGTGGAAAACATAATATTAGGCCTACTTACTGTAAGGTATAGTAGGGACCCAATAATGCCCCTATATAATTTATGATCCACAGGTTTCCCATGTGCATCAGAGTCTATTACAACATTTATAGCCATAGGTGTTTTCTTTGCTGAAGCATCAACCATCCCAAATTTTTTAATAAGCTCTTTAGCATATTTAGCCTGGGAAATGAAGATGCCATCAGGGAGCTGCTTCACTTAGAGACCAAGTAGGAGAGCTCACCCATGCTACTCATCTCAAATTTTGAATGCATGAGGTCAGAGAATCTCTTGCATAATTTAGGATCAGTAGACCCAAATATAATATCATCCACATATATTTGTACTAGCAAGGTTTGATCCTTATGATGTCTAGTGAATAATGTTTTATCTACAATGCCTCTAATGAATTTATGCTCTATCAAAAAGCTAGCTAAAGTCTCATACCAAGCTCTTGGAGCTTGCTTTAGACCATAGAGCGCTTTATGCAATTTAAGAACATGATAAGGATGAGTTGGAGAGATAAAACCTGGAGGTTGTTTAACATAAACCTCTTCCTTTAGCACTCCATTCAGAAAGGCACTCTTCACATCCATCTGATAGACTTTGAACTTCTTAGAGGCAGCATAGGCAAGAAATATTCTGATTGCCTCCAATCTTGCAACTGGTGCAAATGTTTGGTCATAGTCTATTCCCTCTTCTTGCCTATAACCTTGAGTAATAAGTATGGCCTTGTTTCTCACAATTACACCTTGGGCATCCAGATTGTTTCTGTATGCCCATTTGGTTCCATTAATTGAGTAGTCTTGGGGTCTTGGAACCAAATCCCAAACTCTACATCTCTCAAACTTGTTGAGTTCCTCTTGCATAGCAATGATCCAATGGGGATCTTACTCAGCATCTTTTATGGTTTGAGGTTCAACTTGAGAGAGGAAACAGACATGCAACAAGTCTTGGTTGAGTTGATGCCTTGTCTGTACACCTGTTGTTATGTATCCAATCACTTGGGATCTAGGGTGATCTCTAAGTGTGACAAGATCATTAGGTGAAGTTGGTTCAGCAACAGTTACTGGATTTAATTACTCTTGTGGAATTGCATCAGCTGTTGAAGGAAGTTGAACTACTTCTATAGTTTCTTCACCACTATCAGCTTCTGCTACTGATTGTGGAGGGGGATGTGATTCAGCCTTTGGGGTAAGGTCTAGATCATTAAAATTTTCACACAATTTTGATACCTGCAAAGTACTATTGGTAGACAAGTTTTTCTCCTTATAAAACATGTTAGCTTCATCAAAGGTAACATGAACTGATTCCTCAATTTTCAGGGATGATTTATTAAATATCATATAAGCTTTGCTTTCTTCGGAATATCCTAGAAAAATTCCCTCTTCAGCCTTAGCTTCAAACTTTCTAATGTATCTCTTGTCATTATTATGTATATAACATGCACAGCCAAATACTTTAAAATAAGTGATTTTATGTTTCTTCCCATTAATTAATTCATAAGGAGTCTTATTCTTTAGTTTATGTATCAGACTTCTGTTCAGTATATAGTTTGTTGTGCTTACAGCCTCTGCCCAAAAGAAAAGGGCATATAAGCATCTGCAAGTAATGTTCTTGCAGCTTCAATCAATATCCTATTTTTCCTTTCAGCTACCCCATTTTGTTGGGGAGTTCTAGGAGCTGAGAAGCAGTGCACAATACCTTCCTTCTCATAGAACTCAGGCATAAGAAGAGACTCAAACTCTGTACCATGATCACTTCTGATCAATGCAACGTGAGTAGAGTACTCAATCTATATGGTCTTGAGAAAATTTGTAAGAACCTTAAAAGTATCTGACTTAGATCTCAGAAAGATCACCCAAGTGAACCTCGAGAAGTCATCCACTATGACTAAGGTGTAGGATTTCCCTCCCAGGCTTTGTACAGTTATGGGAACAAAGAGATCCATGTGTAGCAAGTACAATATCTGAAATGAATCACTTTTATTTACTGATTTAAAACTAGATTTAGTTTGCTTACCTAATTGACAGGCCCTGCAAAGGTCTTCCTTCTTGTAGGGGCCAAAAGGTAAACCTCTAACAATGTTGTCCTTAGATAGCCTAGCAATGTTTTTCATATTAACATGCCCTAGTCTTTTTTGCCATAAATTATTCTGATTACTTATGATGTTAAGTAGACAGATATCTGAATTGGCAGATTGAAAATTAACTATATATATGTTTCCTTGTCTATTCCCAATTAAAACAGTTTGTTTATCTTTATTAGAAATAATAAAGGCAGTTGAGTTGAACTGTACCTGATAACCTTCATCACATAATTGACTTATGGAGATGAGGTTATGCTTGAGTCCTCTTACATAAGTTACCTTGTTGAATGTGACTGCTCCAATCCTTATTTGTCCATAGCCTTTAGATTTCCCACACTTTTAGTCTCCAAAGATTACCTTTGGTCCTAGCTTGGACATGTAGTTGAGTAGGCTTTCTTATTCCTAGTCATATGCTTGGACCATCCACTGTCAAGATACCATACTTCATTTTCAGCTGGACAGCTCTACATCTGTAGAAAAAATAATTAGTTGTTCTTGACCCAGGTGACCTTGGGTCATTGTTGATTTATATAACTGTAATTGGAAATGTAAGAGTATTCAGGTTGATCTTTGTATCCTTTAAGATGATATTTTCTTGGTGGTACTATCCATTGACTAAAAGGATTAAAATTATTATTAGATTTTAAGTTTCTGTTGTTGAGATCTGGGATCGACAATTTTTTATATGATCGTCGACCTGAGCTCGACGAAGTTGGATGAGATCGTCGATCTCTGCTCGAAGAATGAAAATATTCATTCTTGGGGCACCAAAATCGTAGATCTCTAGTCGACGAACCATATTGGTATCATCGATAGTAGATCAAAGAATGATTATTACTGAAGTTTGTGTTCAGAGATCGTCGCTCTGAGGTCGACGATCTGTTCATGTATCGTCGATCTGAGTTCGACGATAACTGCTAAACATTGTTACTTTTCTTATTCTTCTATTTTTTAAGTTTGTTCTTAGTTTTAATTTATTTAAGGAATTCATTAACCTTATTGACTTGATCAGTGTTTTTCTTGCCTTTATCAGATATAAAATTTACTGGTTTTGACAGGTGATTCTTCTGAATTAGAATTGGTTCACTGGATGATGCTCCTAATCCTAATCTACAGTTATTAGTTCTAATATTTAATGTACTG
This sequence comes from Platanthera zijinensis, assembly GCA_039513925.1. NCBI lineage: Eukaryota > Viridiplantae > Streptophyta > Magnoliopsida > Asparagales > Orchidaceae > Platanthera > Platanthera zijinensis. The sequence goes on from CM077095.1 coordinate 16,009,727, forward strand.
GTTATATTTAATAGTTTTAAACTTCTGCCATTTAATTTTTCTTCCAGTATCTTAGCTTTGCTAAGTTCAGATTTCAGAAAGATGATTTGTTTATTTGCAGACTTTAGTTCATTAGATAGGCTAGCATTTTTAGAAATGATTTCATCTTGATCTTTTAATTTTTCTCTGAGAAGTTTGATTTTCTTCTCAGAGCTTATCAAATCTAAGCATAAATTTTTAAATTCACATTTGAATTCATCAGATTCAAAATCATAAGAGGCTAATACCTGATCTTCAGCTGGCAGGCTTTCTTCATTATCAGATTCATCTGTATCTGATTTTCTACTATTGGCATCAATTGCCATGAGGCAAACTTCCTTTGCCTTTGCCTCCTCTTCTTCTTCACTGGAACTTGAAGATGAAGATTCATCTTCTATTTCACTCCAGCTTTCAGCTACAAAGCCTTTATCATTCTTCTTATATTTGCTAGAAGAAGGCTTGCTGCTGTGTTGTCTTATTTTGTCCTTCTCTCTTCTCTTCTCCTTCTTCTGATTCTCTGGACACTCAGAGATGAATTGTCCAGGTTTCCTACAGCCAAAGCAAACCACTTCTTAAGTAAGGGTTTTATTATACCTTGGCTTGTCATCCTGCTTGGATGACTTTCTCCTAAAGTCTTTCCTTGCCATCTTGTAGAATCTTTTGGCAAGCAAGCTCATCAGATCTTCATTTATGGAAGGAGTATCAGTATCCTCAACAGCCTTGAATGCAAGGCTGTGCTCCTTCCTTACTGTGGAGGTGTTCTTTACTCAGCTGCTTCCCTGGACTTGATCAGCTGTTCATAAGACTTTAGATTTTCTAAGAGAGATTCTGTGGAAATCTCATTTAGGCTCCTGGCCTCCTTGATGGGCCAAATCCTTGAATCCCATGAGCTTTGGAAGCACATGAGGATTTTATCATTCACCTCAGTGAGGGTGATGTCCTTGTCCAAGGTTTTGAGCTCATTGATGATTGAGCTTAACCAATTATACATATCAGCCACTGATTCTTCTTTCTCTTTCTTGAAGTTATTATATTGGGATATGAGATTTAATCTCTTATCCTTTCTTTCATCAGCAGATCCAGCCACCATCTAGTTCAGGGAATCCCAAACAGCTTTGGCTTATGTGCATTCAGCCACCTTCTGGAAGATGTCATCTCACATTGTCTGGGCTAATATATTCATTGCCTTGGCATCGCAATCTTGGCCTTCCTTTGAGCCTCAGACCATTCAGGTGGTGGAACAGCATTGTTGCTAGTTGATCCTGCTGAGCTTGAAGCTTGAGGGGGACCTATCAAAATAGAGTTATAGGTATCTTCTTCAATGGAATTCATATAAAGCTTTATTCTTGCCTTCCAGATGACAAACTTATTCAGGTTACACACTGGAGGTCTGATGCTTGCATAATCTTTGTTCTGGGTCATGTTGTCTATGTGAATCTAACAGAAATATGGAAAGATCTAACTTAGGATCTTTGGTTCAAGGGTTAGCTTGTACAACCAAAAGAACTCTCCTCCGATACAAATTGAAAGTGAGGGTTAGATCTAATATACTTTAGAGGGGGGTGAATATAGTATTTCGGGTGATTAAAAATTTTTGTTGAACAAGGTAACTTGTTCCTAAACTCAGAGGTTATATCACAGCACAGTAGATTAGACTAATAAAAAATAAAAGAATGCTAACTAACACAGCCACAGCAAAAACAAAAGAAAAGGCAACCAGATAACACAAGAACTTTATAGTGGTTCCCTAACCTGGGTACATCCACTCTTCTACCACCCTGATAGGAATCCACTCAGGTATTTGTTCAGGTGACTTCCACCAATAAGCTTTTGTTAAGGTGCTCAAAAACAAAACCTCGAGTCTTTTGGTTAGGAGACTTGCAACCAGGAATCACTTTTGAAGGGAGTAGAGAACCCTTTTTATAGAGGGGGGATGAGAGATTGATTATGTCTTCTCTTTCTCAATATACAATTGAGAAGACTCTTGTGGATCTGATGTTAGCAAGGGCTCCCCCTGAGATAATGAGTTGGTTCAGGAGGTTGGAGCTTTTCTTCAAGGTGATAGGCCTTCAGGCTTTAGCTTTGACTAGAAGATCTCTAGGAACTTCTTGACTGATGCAATAGTTGTTGTCCTTTGAAGATTCCTAAGATGATGACAGAAGAAGAAGACTCTTGATTTTGAAAGGTTGTTCTTCTTCTTCAGATTGTTGTTCTCCTTCTGGTCTAGCAGTTCTTTCTTTCTATCACTTTGTTGTCGAGAGAGCAAGAGCATAGAGAATCCTTGTTATGAGATGATAGTGTTCTACTCTTACTCACTAGTTTTCTGTATCAGTTGTATATACTGGACAAAAAAATCCATCTATTTTATTTTCTATGTAAGACATCCTTTTGAATTTCAAAATCCTTTCTGCATTCAATGCTGACGGCCAGAGAATATTTTTCATTGATTGATTTCCCCAACTGTCCCTTTGAAAAAAAGCAGGCAATAATCCTGATGAGGACCATAATTAATGCTCTTGTCTAACGGTAATATTCAGATAATATTAGAGCATTAATTACTCAGGAATCATTGCAATATAATAGGAACAGAAGAGGGAAACAGCAAAGTCTGGATTCGTCGACCAGAGTCCATAGTTCGTTGATCTGAGTTCCAAGTTCGTCGATATGAAGTCCAAGTTCGTCGACCTCTGAATGGCTGACTACTGCTTGACAACTTTCCTATTCTGTGCACCAAGTTCGTCGATCTGATGTCCAAGTTCGTCGACCTGATGTCCAAGTTTGTCGACCTGAAACCTGAGAACTGAGTTCGTCTAGCTGAGGTCCAAGATCGTCGACCTGAGTTTTGATTCTGGACTTGGACTGTTTTCTAGTGCAGAGTGTTGAAATATCATTTTGGCGTTGTGTGTGATGTTCTCTGGCGTTGAGTGTTGAATCATCATTCTGGCGTTGAGTGTGATGTTCTCTGGCATTGAGTGTTGAATTATCATTCTGGCATTGAGTGTGATGTTCTCTAGAGTTGAGTGTTGAATAATCATTCTAGCGTTGAGTGTGATGTTCTCTGGTGTCGAGTGTTGAATCATCTGTTCCAGAATTAGTCGATCTGGGATCAGAGAACAGAGTTTGTCTAGATGATGTTCTAAGTTTGTCAACCGAAGTTTGACTTAGAAGTGTTGTCACTTTGTCCAAAGTTCGTCGATCTGAGAACCAAGTTCGTCGAGCTCATCTCAGAGAATTGTCTCTGAGTTCGTTGAGCTGATCACGACTTTCGTCGACCTTAGATCAACAAACATAAATCTATTTTTCTAAGTCTTGAATTTTCTCTAAGTCTTGAGTCTCTAGCAGTGTTGGAGGCTGGTCCCTGGCATTGTTGTCTTTGAGGACTAGACCTAGACTCTAGGACACAACCATGACCCTTGTCTATATATGTTGAGTCATATCCTGACTTAGTGAACCTAGCCCAAATCCAATTAGGGATCAAACACGTGGAGTCTGTTTCAACCCATAGAGAGCCTTTCGAAGATTGCAGACGTTGTTTGGATGATCATCAGATACGTAACCTAGTGGTTGAACCATGAATATGTCTTTATCTATCTCCACGTAAAGAAAAGCATTCTTTACATCAAGTTTCCACATCTTCCATCCTTGGCAAGCAGCCAATGCGATCACTTACAGCACCAAAGTCATCTTGGCAACTAGACTAAACATCTCTTCATAGTATTATTCGTACTGTTGGAATAACCCCCAAGCAACTAGACAAGCTTTGTATCTTTTGATACTTCCATCAACCTTCTTCTTCCGTTTGTACACCCACTTACACGTCACAGGAGTAACACCAACAACCATAGGTACAAGGTCCTATGTCTCATTCCTTCTGAGGGCTTCCATCACCTCATCCATAATATCATCCCACTCCTTAACTCTGGTGGCATATTCAAACTTTGAAGGCTCCTGCTCTTCTAGGGGGCTTGCAAAGAAACAGGACACAAAGCTCACCATGTTTCCTTCATTGTAACGAGCTTGTCGTTTAATGGTCTTCCTCGATCTTTGAAGGGCCTGACAATTACTGACCACCTCCACTTCACCTTCTACATCAGCTCCATTTTCGGGCAAACTTGGAGCAACAATCCCCCAGCTTTCTGAACCTGAAGCCTCCGCCCCGGAGCTTGAAGCACCTAGATCTCCGGGTGACACCGGCAGCTCCACCAGAAGATCCTTTGCAGCTCACCCTTCCCATCATCAGACCTTCTCTCCTATAGCTCAATAATGCTACCTCCATACGACATCAATTCATCAAAGACAACGTCTCTTGATACAACAAACTTCTTCGTCGTAGAATCCATACACTTCCATCCCTTCTTCCGCTCATCATAGCCCATGAAGACAAGCTTCCTCGCCTTTGCATCAAGCTTGGTTTTCAGAGCATCTGAGACGTGTACATAGCAGGTTGATCCAAACACCCGAAGATGTTCAACACTGGTATGTTCCTTGAACATCAGCTCATGAGGAGACTTCATGTTGATCGGACTCAGAGGCATCTGATTGATGACATAAGTTATGTAGGCCATTCCTTTCGCCCAAAAGGACCTCGGAATGCCTTTTGCATGAAGCTAGCATTTGCATGTTTCTATCAAATGACAGATCTTCCTCTCCGCTACTCCATTTTATTGTGTAGTGTGTGTACAAGTAAGCTCACTCTGGATGCCTTGCTTCCTGCAGAAGTTAGAGAACTCAGTTGAAACAAACTCACCTATATTGCCTATTCTCAACTTCTTGATCCGCAGGCCAAGCCGGTCCTCCACCAGTTCCTTGAACTCCATGAACAACCGGAAAGCATCTGACTTATCCTTCATGAAGTACACCCATGTGTACCACGTATAGTCATCAATCAATACAAGCATATACCTGCTCCCTCCAATATTGGAAGTGACGGTTAGTCCCATCAGATCACCATGAACACACTTCAATGGTGCTTTAGACATGGTTTGTGACTTGTTAAATGGAAGGTGATGTGCCTTTCCATAATGACATCCAGCACAGACATGACCATCACTGTAGGATGACAACTTATGCAAGCCTTTCACAAGGCTCCTCCCCATCATGGCTTTCAGTTTGTCCATCTCTACATGCCCTAGCCTTTCATGCCAGATAGTCGCGCTATCATTGGCCCTCATCCGATCAATATAGAAGCTTGTTGATTGACCAAATAAGTCCTTTACTCTCCTTCCAATGTGAGCAACATCAGCCTTTACCGCTGATACGTTCCGAAGAAATCTCATTTCTGTTGGGTTGAACAGAACGTGATAGCCCGCATCTACCACGTTGGTCACAGAGAAGAGGTTCTTTCTTCATGCCCAATATATAATAAACACTCCTTAACGTGAGTGGCCCCTTATCACTACCCAAAGACACAACTCCCTCCTTCTCGACTGCATGTACAGAATCATCAGTAGTAATAATACCATCATTACCTGAGTAATCCTACAGCGAAGAGAACTTTGACTGATCACCGGTGAGGTGATGACCACACCCAGAGTTGATAATCCAGTCATCTTGGTAGTTGATGGAGGATAATTCATAGACACACATGCCTATCAAGAAAGCATTCCCCCATCCAGCTCTCTCAGCACTGGAACATGCCTCCTCCTTGCCTGCAGCATGACCCAGCTGAAACTTCACCTTACAGTCTCGTTTGAAGTGACCTGGCTGATTGCACCTGTAGCACATTGGTCCTTCCTTCTTCTTCTCATCACGCTTATAAGATTAATTCTTTTCTTGCTGATATGAAGTTGATGGACCATCGCCAGTAGGTTTCTTCTTCTTGTCCCATCTCTTCTTCTTCCCTGAGAAGAGAGCCTCTTGTCTCCTCTAGAGACAATTATACCAGCCATCTGTCATGCTAAGCTCTCCTGTGAAGCCAGCAAGTTCTCTAGCTCTAGCAACGATGGTTGAGTGGTCCAGCCTTGAACAGAGGTCACAAAAGCCACATACTCCTTTCGCAAGCCACGGATGATGTGCCTCTTGAGCTTCACCTCCAAAATAGGCTCATCAGGGTCCAATGTTGATATCTCAGTGCATAAGTTCTTCATTTTTCAGGAAGAAAGACAAGATAAACAAGTCTCCCTGAGTGGCTCTCGCCAACTCATTCTCCAAGAACTGTAGCCGCACTACATTCTTCCTGTTGATCAACCCATCAAGGGAAGTCCAAATCTCAGCAGTTGATTGACATCCAAGGATGTGATCAAAGAGCTTTAGTGAGATAGCCCGTTTTAGAGTAAACTCAGCCTTTGCATTTGTTTTCCTCCAAGCTCTCACATGTTCAGCATCCCCAGTAGTAGAAGTAACTTCATGTCTGTCGTCACTACAGATGACCTCCCAAAGATCCTCATCTAGAAGATAGCTTTCCATGCACGACCTCCACTTCTTAAAGTTGGTCGGCGTTAAAGCTCAATACCAAGACCACTTGCTAACCCATCTTTCATTGCAAAAACCACTGATCTATTAGCTTCCAGAAGCACCGAGCACAATTGATGGTTGATCACTGCTCAAACCTCTATTCTCTCTGATACCATGTTAAAATTTCTCAAGATGATCAAGGAGATAACTCTAATACCAAGTAAAACTTTCAAAGCTATCAAGATGACACCTTGATCAAGCGGAAAATGGGAATCAGGCGTAGGAAAACTCAACTATAAACCAAGCTCAATATTCAGAAACAATAGAAGGCAACAATAAGTCTTGTATTATCAACAATCTTCTTTACAAGATAGGACAAACAGGGTGAGACATGATTCGCCGATGTACAAAGGAAGAGAAAACAAACAAAGCAAGAACAACAAGCCGGGCAGACTGCCTCAGAGACCGCCAAGACTGTCGAGACCTCCAAGATTCTACTGCACTTAATGTAACTACGGAGTCCACATAGACCACAGATAACTTGTTATTCTACTAAACACCTTTGTCCGCTCTCTGAGAGCCGCCTGACCGCAGAAGTCGCCTAGCTGCCAGAGTCTGCGAATAAGCCACTATCGAACTGAAGAACAGATTGCCGAAACCGACGGACATGTTATTGAACTGGGAAAGCTGAAGGAGAGAAGACCGGCTGGCCGCAACTGCGACCTTATGCAAACTGTTGATTGATAATTGCAAGTTCCACTTATCCCTGACCGCAGTCAGCACCAAAAACCTTGCTTCTCAGTTTTAGTCGAACAACCTGTAAACAGCAAATAGATTAACCTCCTTAAACCACGCGAACAAAAAATCTGAGGCTGCAGCAATTAATCCACGCTCAACTTACTGTTCATTCAGATTGTTATGATGTCATAGGAGGGTCCTATTTATATGCACGGAGAGGAGTGTGGTCACCACCCTAGTAGATAGACACACCACCCTAGCTCGCAGCTATCACAGAGCATTCTGCCAGTTTGCATGGACAAGGCCGGACACCAGCTTATTCGCCTACCACCAAAGGAGGCCAGATAGAAGCCAGTCCACATCCCAGCGGACATCGCACCAGCCCGCAATAATAATTTCCACAACAGAAGGCACAGACCGCCTGGTCAACCAGTGGACATCTGACGTGAGCTTCGCGGATACGAACAATCAGTCCGCCAGCTCCAATCAAGTTAGCCTAACAACGAACTCTGCGGTTACCTCCTAACCGCGCCACCATTTCAGGAGATCAAGGGCACATGCCAATGCCGATCTCCCGAGCTCCAAGAATAGTCGGCAAAGTGTGAATTCTACAGACTCCAACGCTGATCCACCAAACTGCGGATATTCATCCTATCTGTACGGCTACCTCTTAAGGACACAACACCAGGCCACAATAACAGATCGTTCAGGCCGCACCACCAATCCGCAAGACTGTCTGCCCAGGCTGCGCATCTGCCTGATCAACCCCCACTTTCACTTCAACAATTTTAACACTATATGCCTAGTTGCAAATGAGAAAATCTCATATTGTGTATAATGGCACAAGAGATTAACTCATTTTAATTACAAGACCATTGGGAAGCTCTTTAGTGAAGAGCTAGTCAGAAACGATCCCAAGTTGAAATGCACTAAGAAGGGTATCTGCTCTACATGCCAAAAGGGCAAACAGACCAAGACCTCTTTCAAGAGCATTAGGACCAAAAACTCAGTGAGGTTCTTATACCTCCTGCATATGGACTTGTTTGGTCCTATTCCAGTTCATTGTCATGGTAGGAAACTCTACACCCATGTGGTGGTTGATGACTATTCTAGGTTTGCTTGGGTGTTCTTTTTTAAGATAAAGGATGAAACCCTTGAAGTCTTCAAGACCTTTGTCAAGCAAAAATAGAATGAACTAGACAGTACTGTAGTCAAAATCAAAAGTGACCATGGGATTGAATTTCAGTTTGGAAGCATGACAAGATTCTGTAAAGAGCAAGGTATTCACCAAGAATTCTCCTCACCTAGAACACCCTAATAAAATTGAATTACTGAGAGGAAAAACAAGACTCTCATAGAAGCTGGAAGGACCTTACTAAATGACACAACTCTCCTAGAATATTTTTGGGCTGAGGTAATAAACACTGCATGTCATATCCTTAACATGGATTCTATCACAAAAAGACACAAGAAGACTCCCTATGAGATCTTGAAAGGCAGAAAACCAAACTTGTCCTACTTTAGGATTTTTGGTAGTAAGTGATATGTGATGAACAATGGAAAGTCCTATGTGACTAAGTTTACTGTCAAATCCTATGAAAGGATCTTTGTTGGGTACAGCAACCATAGTAGGCTATATAGAATCTACAACTTGACATGTCAATTTGTAGAAGAGTCAGTTCATGTTGTCTTCGATGAATCAAACATGTTTAACAGTGAGCTTCCTAGCTCTTCTTCTAGTTCTACAGGTATAGAGAAGGTGATGGACAAGCTCACCATTAAGGAAGATGATCCGGTAGTCTAGGATAAGGATGATAATATGTGTTGTCCAGAGGGTGCACAAGACACAGAAGTTGTGGATGAAGTTCATCCAGATAGAGCCACTGATGCTCAAGAAGGTGAAGCAAGGTTGCCCCCAACTGTCAGGTATCTAAGGGACCATCCACCACACCAGATCATTGGAGAGGTAATCCAAGGAGTCCAAACCATAAGCTATAGTTTCAACAGATCACTCTACTCAAGTTTTTTTGTCATAGGTAGAGCCAGAGAAATTTGAAGAGGCCAACATAAACCAATTCTGGATTAGAGCAATGCAAGAGGAACTAAACCAGTTCAAGAGATGTAAAGTCTGGAAGCTGGTTCTCAGATATGAGTGTAAGACTTTCTAACAGTGTCTATCTTTCTAACAGTGTGTTAGACAAGGCTCTTCTCCAAAATCTCGGCTCCAAGGAGCTTACAATATGATCCTGCAGCACCACTCAGTCTTCTTCAAGACCAACAACTCAGGCACTATGCCCTACCTCTCAGATCCAGACTGGATCCTACATCAGCCTTTATAACACATGCCTACCACTCAGATTCACAGAAGAATCCTACACTCAGATCAAAAAAGATCCTACTCTCTGATTAACAATAGATCCTACCTCAGCCTTTATAGCATAGGCCTACACTCGGATTCACTCAGGAATCTTACACATAGATCCAAGATTGGATCCTATAGAAAATAGAAGTGATTTGAAACAATCAGACACCAGAGAAATTTATCTGTGTCTATCTTCCTGGGCTGAAAATAAGTCTGCCCTAATCTCTTCTTCACAGCAACAAGTTAACAGATATCTTCAGAAGAATCGCGGCTTGTTCTGGAAGTAACTTGCAGAAACCTCTGCCTCTTCTATTTCAGGAATCAGTCCTGGGCTTGCTGTCGCAGATGAAAATCGTAGCAGCTATCTCTTTTTGCTTTCAGGTTGACTGAACTGAACAATACCTTCAGGCTCGGCAGCAATGGCGAGGAAGAAGAAGATGTTCAGCCGTAATGCAAAATAAGAAAACCCTAATTGCTTATCATTGACTTAGCCAATCTTTCCCAATCATCGATCAACATGTAACACCCCAAAAGTGATAGGAAATAGTCGACCCGGGCTTGGCAAAAATCGGCGAGCGGAGCTCGGCGAAGGCCATCGAGATGATCTCAACGATGATCATTGAGAGGCCGTCGAGATGAGCACAACGAAGATCATTGACCTAAGATCGACGATTCTGGCCTGATATCATCCCAAGACGGAGCAGAGATCGTCGATCTGAGCTTAGCGATTTTGGAGCAATTCGTGTCAGGCGGAGGATTTATGGCCACAGAGCGGTGATTTAATTTCATCTTAGTCATTCCTTCATGTTGATAAGGATCGTGTGGCTGGAGTGTAACCCGTGACCACCTAACTAGAGATATGGGGAAGAAGGAAAGGATTATTTCCTTTTTACACTCTTTCTCTTCATTTCCTCTTTGTTTTTCTGCTCCTGTGTGTGTTCTTGAGGAGAGAAAAGGGGCTAAAGCGCTGATAGCTTGCTTGAACATTTTGGTGAAGAGAAAGTGAGAGTTGGAGCTAGCATTGTGAAGTGGGAATCTTCCTGTGCATTTCAAGCTGGATAAAACTCAAACACCATGGCTCCAAAGAGAACTACAAGGGTAATGTGTTTTGCTCGGACAAGTGAAGTCCTCATTATGCATACTTGCATGAATCCCCTCACTAAAAGGTGAAAAAGGGTGGATTCAAAAGGGTAAATTCCCGTATATTTCTGCATTTAGATCCGGAAATGTAGAGTACGGAATTGGCATACTATATGGAGCCCATCCAGATAGGTTGATCTGGATTGGTTATGTTTTATACATTGCATGTCGGAGAAGACTCCGTGACTATGTGTAGATGTACATGTTAAAATGGGTGTGCAGGTTAATGCATTTTAGTACTGGAAGTAATTCCAGGAAAATTACCCAAATGAATGAACAATTTAAGAATTGTTGTTTGACCTGTCTCTTGAGACCTAGGGGTCAGTATTTGGCTTGTCTCTATGAGACCTGGGGGGTCAATGTTTGAGAAAATGTGTGTGTTGAGATGTGTATGACTTTATCGTGCCATCATGTTAAGGACCTCTGAATTACGTGGTCATTAAGTTAAGTACCTCTGAATGGGCAGTCACTCGTCAAGTTAAGTACCTCTGAATGAGTAAGTCAGTCGTTTAGTTAATTACCTATGAACGACATTGTCGTCAAGTTAAGGACCTCTGAACGACAAAGTTAATCGTTAAGTCTTGGACCTCTGAACTGTGGTGATATACGGGGAGTCGTGTACACCGAAAAGGTGCCCTGAGTGCACGGGGCGTGTGGTCGTTGGGCCTACGTCTGTGGTGAATTGTGCTTAAACTGCACATTATAAATGCCACGATATATATATGATGCCTTGTTTGCAGGGATGGATAAATGTCGCCCCGAGAAAGGGGTGGGATCGTTATAAACGGGTCAGCAAAATGCTGACCATTGCTTTGTTTGACCCGTTTGGTGGGCCCTTTTGTGTAGGTGCTTGAGAGACAAGTGGAAAATAGCGGGTAAGCCCATGTGCTGCGATTGGTTGGCCCTTGAAGGCCCAAAAGCGAACAATTACTGTTTTCATGTATGGTCGGCCTGCGTGTCAAAGTATGAAGCCACTTAATGTTAATTAAAACATTTGTAATAAGGCTACGGCCAAAACGTGTTGTTATGTTTTTATCATTCATGTGGTATAGTGGACATTCTTGTTTTGTTTGGGTTCATAAACTAATACTTCCGCTAGAGTCCTCTGAGTTAGGATACGTTCGTAATGAACATGGATGTGAAACTCAACTAGTAACCTCCTTTATCTGCCCGTAGTATATGGCATCGGGCCCCGGACGGACCTTTTGTCATATGCTATAAGACGGATGGGGGCATTACAAAATTGGTATCATATTCTGTTCTCGGTCTTCCTTCTTTGAATTCGTGGTCGAATTCTTTTTAATGGGGAGTGAGCACATGTATGTGCGCTACTGTGATAACATAATTGAACCCATGAATGTCTACTTAGGAATACAAATACACATGTTTGCATAACTGGTATGTTCCTGTGATTGCTTTTGGCAATATTTGTAGTTACCTAATTGTGTGTTTCACATTGTAGGCGACTCGAAGTGGTGCGGGGCAGCAAGAACCCCAGCGCTTGGTGGAGAGTAGTGCACCTAATGAGGTGCCGACACCTCCTCATTCGGCGGAAACAATGCGGTTGGTTGAGGAAGACGTGTTCACAATGATGAATGCACAACCTAGAGGTCAGGGACAACCTACAGCTCAGGAACCTGTTGACATATTGGAGCGTGTGGCGATGAGACAAGTGGTTGTTGAGCAAGTGGCGATGAGACAAGTGGTTGTTTACTTCAAGAGAAACTACAGAGAGAGGCCCTCACACATGTTATACATGTGGAAAGGTGGGTCATATAGCTAAGGATTGTTGGAGTGGCCCTCCAAAAACGAAAAATAAGACGGGTGCGACTTATGCAAAAAAGGTAAAGGTTGTGGTGGAATTCTCTGCATCCCACGTGCAGCCCCGAGTCTTTAATCTAGGCCAGCATGAGGCCATAAAACAAAGCGGCGTGGTTACACGTATGAGTTAAGATTCAGTTTTTACTGTTTTCCATACTTAACACCTTGTATGTTGCTTGTTTATGTTAGGCTTTGTCCTTATTCAGGACTGTCCGGCGAGAGCACTGTTTGATACAGATGCTTCGCATTCATTCCTATCTGAGTCCTTCGTATTGCGAATCGGAGTGCCTACTCATGTAGCGACTGATACTGTGAAGGTGTTGCTACCTAATGGATACTTGATGCATGTGGATAGGTCTTGTTTGGTGGAGGTGCGGATAAGAAGTCAAGGCTTTTGTTTGGAGGCGTCTGTGCTACCGATTTCAGAGTTCGATGTTATATTTGGTATGGACTGGCTCTTGGAGCAGCGTGCCTACATCGATTGTAATTCTAAGGAAGTCTTACTAGGGCAAAATACTGAACATGAGACAAAATTTGCGGGTATGTGAGGAGTGGGCAAGATGTTGATATCTGCCATTCAAGTAGTGAAAGCAGTTCAGAAGGGCGCAAAAATGTTTTTCATGCTATTAGAGGCTGTTGAGCAAAAGCCCAATATTGGAGACGTTCCTGTAATATCGGATTTGCATATGTCTTTTTGAAGGATCTACCTGGGCTTCCACCGCAATATCAGATCGACTTCTCTATTGAGTTGGTGTCAGGTGCGAAACCTGTGTCCCATTCACCGTACTGTAAGGCGCCAAAAAAGTTGGCAGAATTAAAAGTTCAGTTGCAAGAGTTGCTAGAGTAAGGCTTTATTCATCCGAGTATGTCACCGTGGAGTGCACCGGTGCTATTTGTGAAAAATAAGGACGGGAGCTTGTGTCTATGCATATATTATCGTGAGCTAAACAAGCTTACAGAAAATAACAAATATCTGATTCCTCGAATCGATGATTTATTTGATCAATTGGTTGGATCAACTATTTATTCGAAGTTGGATTTAAAGTCCGGCTATTTGCAGTTGAGGATAAAGGAGAGTGATATCCCCAAGACTGTGTTTGGAACACGTTATGGGCATTATGAGTTTACAGTCATGCCTTTTGGACTTATGAATGTACCCTTAGTCTTTATGGATCTCATGCACAGAACCTTTTGGGAGTATTTAGATTTGTTTATGATCGTCTTCATCGACGACATATTGGTATAATCTCAATCTGAGGAAAACATGCAAAACATTTGAGAATGGTTTTGCACACGCTAAGAAGGAATCGCCTCTATGCCAAATTCTCAAAGTGCGAGTTTTGGTTATCTTCAATGGCTTTTCTTGGTCATGTCGTAAGTGGAGAGGGGATTGCTGTAGAACCGATAAATCTTGCTGCGATATGAGAGTGGCCTATACTTTCCTCAGTAGTGGAAGTTAGGAGTTTTCTAGGACTTGACGGTTACTATAGGCGCTTCGTAGAGGGATTTTCAAAGGTTTCTTTATCTCTCACGACATTGACAAGAAAGAATCAAAAGTTTGTATGGATGTCGGAGTGCGAGAAGGCTTTTGATGAGTTAAAGAGTCGGCTGACCATGGCGCCAGTTTTATGTAATCCATGTGGTTCAGAAGGCTTTGAGATTTATAGTGATGCATCTGGGAGCGGCTTAGGCTGCATTCTTTTGCAATTCGGGCATGTGATTGTTTATGGCTCTCGCCAACTTAAAGTGCATGAGAGGAATTATCCGGTGTACGATCTTGAATTGGCAGTCGTGATATTTGCTCTTAAATTGTGGCGACACTATTTATATGGCGTGAAGATTGACATCTTAACGGACCATCAGAGCCTAAAGTATTTCATAGATCATAAAGATCTTAATATACAACAACGGAGGTGGATGGAGTTCCTTGGGGACTACACTTTCAAGATTCATTATACTCCCGGAAAGGGGAATGTCGTTGTTGATGTGTTGAGTCGCAAAACTCCAACACGAGAAAACTGGTTATAGATGCATGATGAGCATTTGATTTATGAGTTGGAAAGTTTGGATATATCTTGTGTTAACAAGGGAATGAGTGAAGAGGTATGCTTGAACTGGACGGAAGTACAATACGACCTTGCAGACAGAATTCGTCAAGCATTAGAGTTAGACGAAAGTATGAAGCATTACACTGAAGAGATGAAGGATGGGTCAAATTCCCAGTTCTCTTTAAACGACGGTCTTTTGCAGAAAGATGGTCAATTGTGTGTACCCAAAGTTTGAACTTTACGGGAGAATTTGATGTACGAGGCACATTTTACAAAGTACTCAATCTACCCGGGGAGCACTAAAATGTTCAAGGATATGAAGAAGTTATTCCGATGGCCAGGCATGAAGAAAATATTGCACATTATGTTGCGAAATGTCAAACTTGCACCTTAATAAAAGATGAGTGCCAGAAGCCAGGAGGATTCTTGAAATCTTTTCCTATACCGGAGTGGAAGTTTGATGATATTTCCATGGAGTTTGTTCATGGCTTGCCGAGATCGAAAAGAGGAAACGACTCCATTTGGGTGTTTGTACATCGTCTAACAAAGGTGTCACACTTTATTCCGAATAGGAAAGATGATTCAGTCAAAAAGCTAGCAAAATTATATGTTGGCAATATAGTACGATTGCACGGTGTGCCCCGTAGCATCGTAAGTGACCGATATGGGTGATTTACGTCAAATGATTGGAAGCTAATCCATCAGTTGTTGGGGACTAAGTTAAAGTTCAGCATGGCCTTTCATCCACAAACGGATGATTAGACCGAAAGAACCAACAGAACTATGGAGGACATGCTCTGAATGTGCGCCATGGATTTCGGAAAGAGGTCAGAAGACCATCTCTATATAATAGAGTTGTCCAACAATAATAGCTATCAGGCTAGTATAAAGATGGCGCCCTTTGAAGCTTTATATAGTAGGAAGTGTCGTACTTCATTAGCATGGGCGGAAACAGGCGAATCTAAATTGTATAAGCGTAAGGAAGTGGAAGATGCAAATTCAACAATACGCATTATTCGAGATTGGCTACTAATAGCCCAAGACAGACAGGAAAAGTACTATAATTCCAAACACCAGAACATTGAGTTTGTGGTGGGTGATTGGGTGTACTTAAAAATAAAACCATTAAAGGGAGTGTCCAGGATTCGTCGCTTGAAAAAGTCAAGTCTGAGGAAAACTGTGACAGAGCCAACGCAAGTGATTGCGAATGATCAAGTACCGATTTGAAGTGGTTGAAAGAATTGGAGAAGCTACTTATTGACTCAATCTATCTACAGAATTGAGTGGTTTGCACGATGTATTTCATATATCGGTGCTGCAGAAAGCTGTGATAGAGCCAACGCAAGTGATTGTGAATGATCAAGTACCGATCGATAGCAGGCTAACAATGAAAGTTAGGCCCTTTCGGATCGAGGATACGACGATCAAGAAATTGAGACACAAGACAGTCGGGATGGTCAAAGTTCGGAGGGACAACTATGGCCGACAAAAATTATCATGGTAATGAGAGCAAACCATGCGTAAGTGAAAGACTTTAATTCAAGAGCCTAAACACCTAGAGGGGGTGAATAGGTGCTTATCTTTTTATGTCTTTTTAATTCTTTAGGCAAACAATTATAAGACTTCTTTCAGCACAAATTAATCAATCTATAGAAAATAAACACATCACAGCAAACACAAGACTTATAGTGGTTCCCCAAGATATGGGTACATCCACTTTCCCCCTTCGCCTATCCAGCAAATAACTGGATTCAGCCTAACTTCCTTCCATTGGCTCAGATCCTCAGATCTTACAATCTCAGAACCAAAGATGGTTCCTACACCTCAAACTTAACACTTGTCCTACCTCAGATTCTTACCCAAAACCCTACCTCAGGCCTCATCCCTACCTCAGCCTTTATAATTAGGCTTACATCTCAGACTTTCCACAAGCCCTACCTCAGGCACACAGTCCTACCTTAGTCTATATAATTTTAGGCTTACAATCTCAAATAACAAATCCTACAAGAATTTGTGAGTAAAGAGTAAATGAAAACATCCGAGCAAGATTTCTCTGTGTATGTTGTCTTCTTAATCAGTTCTTGTATAGACTGATCCTTCAGATCCAACCTAATTTATCTTTTCAAATCTTCTTGATTAGAACAAAATAAGATGGATCTTCTCTATTGATGAAGATGATCTTCAATCAGCTTCTTCCTTAAATTCAGATTGAACTCTTAATCTTTCTTGCAGACAGCCCTTGATCTGTCAGAATTCTTCTTATTGATGTCTTGATTATTGTTGTTGTTCTTAGTCGTTTCCGATCTGTCTCTTATATAGAGCTTGCTCCATGGTTACCGGCTGATCCGGTTCATAACAAACTTCTGACAGTGGTGTCAGACCGGCTAGTTATGACAGATGTCAAGTCACCAGTAACGTCACCAGGTTCTTTAATGTCTTTTCAACTCAGCACACAACACTCAGCAGACTGCATCACATGTGTCGATACATATAGGCTAAGTGTCGACACAAGTCTTCATGGTATCGACACAATTACTCCAAGTGTCGACACAGTTATACTTCTGCTTCTCGACACTTCTTTTGCTGTATGTGTCGACACAAGTCCTGTGTGTCGACACAGCAGCTCCTTGTCTCGACATTTCTATTGCAGACAGTTGGCGTTGAGTGTTTGTCAAAGTGCATTGAGTGCGTGTCGACACAAGTCCTGTGTGTCGACACTGAACTCGACACAGCCTTTTGAGAGTTGGTGTGTCGACACAAGTCCTATGTGTCGACACAATTGCTTCAGGTGTCGACATATCTCCTGAGTGCCGACACAGCTTCAGTTTTAAGTGTCGACACAAGTCCTGCTTCAGATGTCGACACATTTCTGGATGTCGACATAACTGCTTCTTTAGGTGTCGACATAGCTTTGAGTGTCGACACAACTTCTTTAAAAGTGTCGACACAAATTCTGGGTGTTGACATAACTTCTCTGAGTGTCGACACAATTTGCCTGAGTGTCGACACAAGTTTCCTGAGTGTCGACACAGTTTCTTCATAAGTGTTGACACTTGTACTTAGAAAATTTTCCTACAAATACTTAAACCTGCTTAATTAAACTCAAACTCCTATCAAATACAAATTGATGCATATAATTTACTAAGTTATGGCTTCTCCAAATCTTGTACACATTTTCCAATGTACCACACAATCTCCCCCTATTTGGAGAAGTCATAACCCTTAGTGAAAGATATACATCTCTTAAGATAAAACAAAATTGTAATAGATGTAAAAGCATTATAGAGTAGGTTATAACATAAACATTGTAAAACAATAAACAAATACTACTAAAACAGATTTCATTAATCAGTAAAATTTCTGTTTACAAGAATTTCTAGTAGATCAACAGAAATAAATTAGTACATTGTTCAAATTCATAAACCTAGCAACCATATTACTGACTAGGCTCCTTAATAACTATTCATTTGCTAGACTTGATTTTAGCCTGCACAGAAGGTTTAGCAACCTCAGCTGGCTTTTTCCCTTTTAGATCTTTCTTCTTTAATTCTCCAGCCTTGATCTTCTGTCTTTCAAAATAGTGGAAAGGTTTGGGGAAGTACTTGCTTGGCTCTTGAGCATTAGCAGGTAGCTTCCCAGCCTTAGCACTTCTTCTATGTTGAAGAATATCTTCTTGTCCTACTTGATATTTATTCCACTCTTGTTCAGAATACCACTTACCCCTGTCATGGGTTTTATCCTTTACAGCTTTCCAGGCAGTAAGTATGATGTTTCTAGAAGTTGGGCTCCACTGCTCAAAATCTCGCTTCATCTCAACCTGCTCTCTGAATCTCTTCTTGGAAAGTTGAGCTTTCTTCTGAGCTTCTAATGCAGCTTCTAACATCTCAACCTTTTCCAGAATTACATTTTGTGCCTCTAGTGGAGTACTATACATTTTCATCACTTCTTCTTGAACCATCTCAAAATCAGCTGGGGGGCAGATCATCTGAGCAACTTCAGGCTGATCTCCTTCAAAATATGCAGGTTGTATCCCACACTCTGCTTCATTATCATCATCACAAAGAGGAGGATATCCAAGAGTATCTCTGATGTTATTGCAAGTCCATTTAGCATGGTCACAACTGGCTTTGACTAGTAATCTCTCCCCCTTTATGACTTCTCTGGCAACATGATCTCTTAAATCTTCTTTCTAGAATCTGACTTGATCAGCTATATATTCATTTCCCTCTTTAAAATAAGCTCTGAATTTTGTCAGGAAATTTTTAATTTTCTCCTGAGAGTCTTGAAATGTGGCTTTGACAGCAAATATATCTTCCTGGATTTGCTTGGAGATTTTAGCCTTCAGAGTAGTGCTAGACTCAGTGAGCTTTGTTAATATTGAATGATGTGAATCCTTGAGATTTTCATTCATTCTAAGCTGATTCTCCAGAACATAGCCTTGCTTCACTTCAATTTCATTCACTATAGCTTTGATTTCTTGCTGTTGCTTGGCCAGGAACACCACAACATTACCTCCTTTTTGGAAGCAATCTGTCATCTCCTTCTTATTCTGATTTACTTCAAACCTAATAAATTTGATGTTCTTGGCCAACCGAAACAGTAATTCCTTATGAGTTTCATCCACATATTGCTCTATAGACTATCTTTGATTATCCAGTTTTATTTGCATCTGGACCAGTAAAGAATTTAAGTCCATACTTGATGTAGATGGTGTTGTTCCCATTTTAAATCCTTCTTGTATCCAGAACTCTTTTTCTTTAAAACAGTAAGCTTCCTTTTCTTAGCCAATGTGGCTTCTTCATCATCAGAGGATTTAGTTGTACTTTTAATATTGACAGTATTCTTTTCAACTGGGGCATCCTCCTAAGTATCCTTTGATAACTCCCCCTCAGTCCTTGGAATATCTTTTACTTTTTCAATATGCTCCACCCTCAATCCTATCTGGAGGAAGATTAGGAAACAATTCTTCCATTATAAATTCCTGTTGTATCTGTATAGAAGGAATAAGATTAGTTTTGTTTAATGACTTTATTTTTACACAAAAGTTTCCCCCCTGAACAATTATTGAGAAGAATACCATCATATATCACTAGACTGAGGAGAAAATACTTACTGACTCATTTTGAGCATCTGCCTTATCAGTTTCTTCAGCTGCATAGTTGATTTCAGATACTACATTCATGATTGTATCTGCAACTAAGTCACTGTCTAGGACAACATCATTAATACCTCCTCTTTGGGCAGGCAGCTCAGTTCCTTGTTCTAAGTGTTCTCCCCCTGGAGTGGAGTCAACTTGTTACTCCTGGGGCTCACTATCCTTTATTTGATCATGAGCATCCTGTTGGTGCTTGTCTTCATCAGAACTAAAGACCACTTCCTCTTCAGAATCACTGGAGGAATCAGCCTGTACTATCACTTTCTTTTTCTTCTTGTCTTTCTTAGTTTACTCCTTGGGAGCAGGGACTTCTTTGGTCAAAACTCTGTCCCATCTTGATAGTATCCTCACATCCATTTTCCTCATGTGATTTATCTTGAGCCATTTGCTTGTTTCAGAACATCTGGAATTACTGATTTTAAGCATAAACCGAGGATCCTTCCCAGGTTAGGTTTCTTAGTTCCTTCTTGTATTTTATCAAACACTACTGCTGCCCAGTCAGTGTTTATCTTGAATATAACCCTCACCATAAGATTGAACATGTGGGCAGAAATCCTATCATGTCCACCAATCTTGTATATAATCACTGTGCCCACAACTTCAGAAAGAAATTTTCCTTGGGAATTCATCCTTTTCTATTGATAGATGATCCAATCTTTATACTAGGACTCAATCCACACCAGCATAAAGCATCAGTTATCTGGGTAGGAGTTATTTCATCTGTATCCTTGATCAATGGTAGAGTAGTGCTTTCCTGATAGATTTCAATGTTAGCTTCACTCGGGTATCTTGAATAGACGCCTTGATTTTCTTTCCTTCTGAATCCACAGTAGCGGTTGAGTAGAACTCCATGACTTCCTTTTTCCATATTTTGGTCGGTTCCGAGACCAAAAATTCTAATCCATTTTCAGAAATTAGGGTAATAACTCCCTGAATTTAATCAGAAGCAGTCGTGAATCCTTCGTGAACCAGTTCATAACCTTCATTAACCTTATCTTCTTGGTTTGGCGCCATTGTCATAAGTGCTAGAGGAGAAGAGAAGAGAAGTTCTATGTCGACAGAGGGTGTAGAGTTAAAAATTCTGATAGCGTAGTCGACCAAATTTTGGCTTCACCTATTTATAGTACTTGAGTCAAGGGCAGTTCAAAAGTCGAGCCTATGTCGACAAATCAGTTTTTGTGTCGACAAAGATGACTTAGGTCTTGACAAAACCTAAGTTAATTCGACATGACCATGTGTCGACAAACTAATGTCTAAGTCGACAAAAGGTATTTTTAAGTCGACACATTCATATGTCGACAAACTTGAGTCTGTGTCGACATGCTTGCGTTTGTGTCGACACTAACCACTTAAGTCTCGACAGAGTTGTGTCGACACCTACTTTTTGTGTCGACACAAATATCCTTTTTACATATAGTCTCGACAAGGTTGTGTCGACACCTATTCTTTTGTCGACACAGATACTGTTTCTGTGTCAACACATCTTTTTTCTGTGTCGACACAACATACTGAGTGTGTCGACACAACTTGCTTGTGTCAACACAAACTTTGTAAATAGACAAATTTTAAGCGAAATTTGGAGCTTACTTATGCTACTAATGGAAACTTGTGTTAACCTATTATAGGTTCAACATACCTAATTCAATTTTTAATTTATTGAATTTAGTTTCATCCAGTGGTTTTATAAAAATATAAGCTATTTGATTATCAGTTTTTACAAACTCTAGATTAATATTTTCTTTCTCTACATGTTCTCTGATAAAATGAAACTTTATTTCTATATGCTTGGTCCAACTGTGTGATACATGATTCTTAGCAATAGAAATAGCACTTGTAGAATCACAAAATAGTGGAATTCTATTTACCTAGATGTCATAATCTTCTAGTTGATGCTTTATCCACATCAATTGTGCACAGCAGCTACCTGCAGCTATTTACTCTGATTCAGCTGTTGATATAGCTACACTTGTTTGCTTCTTGCTGCTCCATGACACCAGCCTCCTACCAAGGAATTGATAGGTTTTTGTGGTACTTTTTCTGTCTTCTTTGCATCCAGCAAAATCTACATCTGAGAAACCTGTTAATAGAAAATCTCTATTCTTAGGGTACCAAAGGCCTAGATTAAGTGTGCCCTTAAGATATCTCAAAATTCTTTTAACTGCAGTATAATGAGATTCCTTAGGGCATGCTTGATACCTAGCACAGACACATGTTGCATACATGATGTCAGGTCTACTAGCAGTCAAGTATAGTAGGGAGCCAATTATCCCTCTATACAAAGACTCATCAACAGGTTTCTCAGCTTCATCTTTGCATATAGGCATACTTGTTCCCATCAGAGTTTTCATAGTAGAAGTTGAGTCTAAACCATACTTCTTAATCAACTCCTTGGTGAACTTAAACTGGGATATGGATAACCCATTCTCAGTCTGTCTAACTTGAAGTCCCAAGAAGAACTTCAGCTCACCCATACTGCTCATCTTAAACTTCCCTTGCATAAGTTTGGAAAACTTCCTACAAAGGTTATTTTCAGTAGAACAAAAGATAATGTCATCCACATATATCTGGACTAGTATTATCTTGCCTTTTGATTCCCTATAGAATAGATTTTGTCTATCTTTCCTCTAGAGAATTTATTCTCAATAAGGAAGGCAGACAAGGTTTCATACCAAGCCCTTGGAGCTTATTTCAAACTATATAGAGCTTTCCTAAGCCTATATACATAATTAGGAAAGTGAAAGTCTACAAAACCTGAGGTTTGTTCTATATAGACTCCCTCTTTTAAAATACCATTCAGAAATGCTGATTCACATCCATCTAATATACTTTGAACCCTTGAAAGGCAGCATAGGCCAAGAACAGCCTTATAGCCTCTAGCCTTGCCACTGGAGCAAAGGTTTGATCAAAATCAATACCTTCCTCCTGCCTGTAGAATTTTTCTACCAGTCTAGCCTTGTTCTTGACTATAGTGTCATTCTCATCAAGTTTGTTCCTATAGATCTACTTAGTTCCTATGATGTTGTGATCCATAGGTTTTGGCACCAGTTCCGAGACCTTACACCTTTTGAACTGACTAAGCTCGTCTTGCATTGCATCAATCCAGTTGGTATCTTGCATTGCTTCTTCAATCTTCCTGGGTTCTATCTGAGACAAGAAGCTAGAACATAGAATTGTGTTCATACTCCTGCTCCTTTTTAGAACACCCTGACTTGCATCACCAATGATCTGGTGAGGTGGATGATCCTTCAGGTGTCTCCTTACAGGAGGTATTCTGTCAGTATTATGGCTATCCCTAGTTTCCTCATCTTAATGCTCCACATTTTCCTATTCACCCAGAGGGACTTGGTCTCCTCCTGGATAGTTGGCATCTTTATCCTCATCCAGTTTAGTAGGAACATCTTCAATGATGGTCAGCTTGTCTAGCTTATATGTTAGACCTGTAGAACTAACTGAAGAACTAGACAATTCACTATTAATAAACATTAACTCATCAAATACAACATGCATAGATTCTTCTACAACTTGAGTAGTCAAGTTATAGATTTTGTAGGCTCTACTTTGGTTGTTGTACCCAACAAATATCCCTTCTAGGGATTTGGCAGCAAACATAGTTTGGTAGTGTTTACCATTGACTAGAACAAAACACTTACTACCAAAGATTCTGAAATAAGATATGTTTGGTTTTCTACCATTCAAAATCTGGTAGGGAGCCATCTTGTGTTTCTTGTTGATGGAGGCCCTATTGAGCACAAGACATGCAGTATTTACTGCCTCAGCCCAGAAGTATTCAAGGAGAGTAGTATCATTCGGTAGAGTTCTACTGGCTTTAATTAAAGTCCTATTCTTTCTTTCAGCAACACCATTTTGCTCAAGAGTTCTAGGTGAAGAAAATTCCTAATGAATCTCAAGTTCTTCACAGAACTTTGTCATACATTCAGACTGAAATTCAGTTCCATGGTCACTTCTGATTTTTACCACTAAACTGTTGTATTCATTCTGTATTTGTCTGACAAAAGTCTGGAAAATAGTTGGGGTTTCAGATTTCTGCGTCAAGAAGAAAACCCATGTAAATCTAGAATAGTCATCCACAACAACAAGTGTGTATGCTTTCCTACCAAGACTATGAACTGGCATAGGACCAAACAAATCCATATGCATGAGATACAAACATCTCTTTGAATCTTTGATGTCAAATGACTAAAAAGAGGACTTAGTCTGCTTGCCTTTTTGGCAAGCTGAACACACACCCTCTTTTATGCACTAAACTTGAGGACCATTCCTCACTAATCCCATGCTGAACAGCAGTCCAATTGACTTATAGTTTAGATGAGATAGCCTCTTGTGCCATTTGACACATAGAGAAGCTTTCTCTCCAGCAACCAAACAAATAAGTGAGTTGTTAGACTCATAATCTAGGTAAAGGCAATACACATTTCCTTTCCTAGTGCTAGTCAAAATGATCTCTTGATCACTTGACCCTTTTACTAGGCACTCTCCTTTGAGAAAAGAAATATCATAACCTAGATCACTAAGTTGACTTATGCAAATCAGGTTATGTTTTAGACCCTTTACATAAGTAACTTTAGTGATTGTAATTGAATCACAAGTAATGTTACCAAATCCTTTGATGATTCCCTTTTCTGATCCACTAAAGATAACTTTTGGTCCATTCTTTATGGGCACATAGTCCCTCAACATTCTCCTTATTTCAGTCATATGTCTAGAACAGCCACTATCCAAGTACCATATAGGGGTATGGTTACATGGATTCACCTGCAACAAATAAAGAATCACATGCCCTTAGAACCCAACTTGCTAGTGGGTCCTATGTCCTTGTTAGTTTGAAATCCTGTGATTGATCTAACATGAATCCTACTTTTGGTTTTAACACTTAAGTTAAACCAGCAATCCATGGCAAAGTGTCCCACCTTGCCACAACACCAACACTCAAACCTATTATACCTATTCTTAGGTACAGGCCTTCTTACTTTGTTGCCAGTAGATTTATTAAGTGTTGGTGCTGGAACAGCATTCTTCAAGAACTCCTCTTGAATATGATGGACATGCATATAGATTGGTCTATGGCATTAGACCCTTGCTCATGAAATTTTTTCACATGACATGTGTAATCACATCATACATAGGATCACTACCTTTTTAAAAACAAATTCAACAGCTAGAAAAACTATCTTTACTTTTTATGAACCTACTAGTTCTTCCCTTAAATCCTAGACAGTTCTTCTTTTGTAAAAATTATTAACCAAAGGTAAGACGGATTTTACAAAGAAATTTTTCCCCAATAAAAACTCCCCAATTTCCTCTATTGAATAGAACTTCCCAATTTCACACCAAACCACAA